>VZSC01015853.1:226739-240288 GCA_013398225.1 Steatornis caripensis
CCCCCCCCCGTACCCGAGCAGGAGCCCCCCCGGGCCCGCGGGGACCGGGCCGGGCTGAGGGCGTAGGTACCAGGCATCGCCCAGAGACAGAAAGGATCAAGCGGACACAGTCCAGTGCTCGGCTTTTATTGAGACGTGATTTTCCTCTTTTCATATAACTTACCTAATTAAAATATTCATCTTAGTTACCACAAAAAAAGGAACATAGAAAATTGTATGTACACAGGGACCAAAATACAAACGCTGGTCAAAGTCACGCCCCTCCTGCCCACCTTGCTCTCCTACCACCACCAGGCGCTGAAGGGGGAAGAGGCAGCTCTGCTCAGTTCCTCAGCGTGGCACAGAGCACAGAAGAGTTGCACAAGTATAACGCCGTGGGCAGGGAGACGGGAACGGAGCAAGCACTTTTACCCTGGACTTTGCTTAGTTTGTGTCTCATGGAATTAACCCTCCTCTCACCCCAGCTGCGGGCTGGGGCCCACCTCTTCTGTGTCTCAGGAAGAGGAAGGGGAGGGAGGGAGAGCAGTTGGCATCAGTCTCAGTACCAGCGGGCCCCGCTCAGTGCAGAGCCAGTTCAGACACAGCATCACTTCTGACCCTCTCTGCACCCTCCGCTCCCTGCAGTCCGGCTTAGCTAAAATACAGACACAGTTGGCAAAGCCTAGAGCAAAGAGACTGCTCGGAGGGGGAAGGTACATCACCCCGTAACAGCAACGCTTTGGGCAGTACCCACACGCCAGTATCTAGCTGTAGTATTAAGTAAGTGGCAGTTTAGCAGTGCCCAAGGTTGTTCTCAGGCCTCACCTCGGTCCTTTGCTCAAGGCTCTGTCGGGGCCTGAACACAACGCCAGACCCCTTCCCTCCCCTCTGCTCCTACCCCAGGTACAGAGGAGAAATAAATGGTAGCACAACGGTCAGCAGAAGATAATATATTGTTATCTAATGAAAAATACAGCAAAATTAAATACAGCAAAAATGCAAGAGTAAGGAGCGATTATCTTACAGCACAACACACACTGAAATGCTGCACAGTAACATTAAAGCATCTGGGACTGTAGCAAGCTTACAGCACATGAGAGTCTGAGAACATTTTTCCAAAGACCTTCAAAATAAGAAAAGAACAGACCAGATGACGAGACAGGTGTTCAGCATGGTTTTAAAGAAATAAATGAAAAAAAAGGGGGGGAGGAGAAAAAGAAAGAAAGAAACAAACCAACAGAAACCAGAAGCATACAGGGATTTTTCTAGAGCCCTCCAGAAAGGACTCTTCACAGCCAGGTTTCCCGCAGTCAGCGCGCACAGACGAACGACTCCACCGGTTCGGGATTTGGCAGCCACCGAAAGCCAGCAGCAGAGCTTCTCAAAAGCTGCCACCACCAACAGCATCCACTAACAGCACCTTTTCCACCTAGACAGCTAAGTCCTCAGGCAGTAAATATGGCTTGGAACAGCAGAATCTCTCCCCCTTTCCAATGCAGCCAGACCTCTGAGCGCTAACAGAGAGGCCAGCTCCCTTGCCACATGATCTGGGCATAACCAGCTCCAGCCTCTGCTTGCACCACCTCTGAGTAAGTTCACTTTCGAGGCAGATGTAACCCGCAGGTAGAAACGTTCCCCACAATAAAGCTTCACATTTAATAGCGAGTGCCTACTTGCATCCGGCTTCCTGCTCTCTGCTGTGGCCTCAGCAAGTCTGCCTGAAATCACACTCCTTGTGCAACACTGGCTCCCAGCCTCCCCAGAGGAGCTGTGCTCCGGGCCACCTCCTCACAATTCCACCAAACCTATTGTCTGGTCCACTGGGGCACATCGCACACCCTTTCCTTCCAGAGCTCCAGTTCCTCAGACACCAAGCACAACCAAGCTTTTTGAACTCGTGCTATGACATATGCGTGCATTAAAAACAAACCACGTTCTGTTATTCACTTCCCTCCAACCTCAGTCCAGCGGTTTCAAGTTCAAAGATTAAAATCCTTGCTTTTTCAAACAGGGGGCAGAGCAAAACATACAGTGAAAAGACGTGATTTAAGCACCAGCTTCCAAACTGGAAATAAATCCTTCCCAATTCCACACAGAAAAGAAGATAAAAGTATTCATTTTTTCCACTAAAAGAGGCAAACCAATGCCTTCACTGATATTTAAAAACTGTTTTCAATTTCAGAGGCAGACAAAGCCCCCTATCTCTCTCTAAGAAAAAAAAAAGTTAAAATCTGACTTGGTGCACGGTAAAATCTCTCCCCAAACCCCTCGTAGTTTTATTCCCAGTAGCCAGCAGAACACAACAGCAGCAGAGAAAGTCCCCAATGGCTCTTGGCACCCGCGCACAACAACGAAAGCATCTGTACAAGATCTACAGTAACAGCAGAGAGAAGGTCGAGAGCTAAGATCTTATTAACACACATGACTAGAGAACAAAGCCTCAGGACCTGATGTGCTTTGCCAAAGGATCGACGAGCAGATGGGCCACCGGTCCTACCTGTCCCAGAGAGTCCAGGTGGGACTTTGGGCCCAGCAGATACCCGATCATGAGGACAGACTCCCATGACACTCAGACAGATGGATTCCTGCCAGCTCAAGTCACAGAGAGACCAGCCCTTGTACTGGATTAGGAGGGCAGACACTACTGGGAGCGACATAAATAATACCAGTGGGATAGAGGGGCAAAATATTAATTAAAACAATTTTATAATTTATTAAGAGGTTAAATAGTAAATAGTCTCTGGATCTTCCACTCTCAGCAGGTGCCAAGACTTCACATTTTCTCGTGTCAGGAGATTCTGTACACCCTTCTTTTGATGGATGACAAAGCTAGAAACAGGATGTTAAGGGCAGGGGGAACAGAGGGGGGGAGGGGGGCTTGACACTGAGAAAGGGACCAGAATAAAAGATAAAATACTGTGCTGTCGTCTTGTGCAGATCGAAGCTTCTCCCAGCAGCTGCAGCCTCCAAAGAGTTCAAATAAAAGGACAGTTTGGGTACCTTCTCCCCCTTCAGTGCCACTCCCCCATGAGAGGGCAAGTCCCAGATCTGCACTGCAAACTTATCTCCGAGAAAACCTGTTTTTGAAAGCTTTGATAGTCTTTGCCATCATGGGTGCAATTTCTGCAACAAAAAAAAAAACACCACACAATCAAACAAAAAACCCACCCACGTTAAAGCAGCAGTCTCAGGCTAGGAGAGCAGAGAACAATTCATAGCTGCAGCCCTGACAAAGCAGACACAAGGCAGGTGTACGCGTGTGCTCTCTGATCACGGCGCATCGTATTTTCAGGTCACAGACTGAGGAGAGCCCATTCTGCTTTCTGCGCTTCAAGAACGCACATCTCTGGTTAAACCCTCCCTGCTTCCTTCCCAAGGAAGCTGCACTACAATTTCATCGTTCCGAACAGCTGGACAGACACAGAAAGACAGCAGGAGGGGAAAGGCAGGGTTTCTGCCTCACTAGTACCATTAGGACAGGCCGATGCAGGCAGCACTGAGCAGGCAGGTGAATTGGATGCTTCCCTATGCTTTTTCTTGTGCAAGGAGTTTGAACAGCCTCTACTCAATCCTTAGGGACAGGAGAGAGGCCACCAACATCAACCCTCTTGCATAGCCTGGATTTCTCTTACAGCAGAAGCAGCAGACTCATGTACTTGTAAAGGAGGAGCTCTAGGAGACCACACAAACATTCTGCGGTTTGTACTCACTCTTCACTGGTGGTTTCCTGGGGTCATAGGAGGAGAAGGTGCTACCTGAAGATGGGACAGAATGGGCACTGCTGGTGCTGGGCCCATCATAGGATTGCTCTTCGCTCACACGAGCGTGGCTTTTGCTAGATGTGTACAGGACTGGCTTTATTCTGAAACAGAGACGGGACAGACATTTCACTAAAGGAGTCACTGCGGTTTGATGCAATTCTTCAGACACAAGCCATATTTGTTAACAGCAGCATGGCTGATACCATGTGGAACCAGCAGTGACCACGATCCTCCACACTTGCCAGCAAGAAAGAAGCTATTACAGTTATGCGTTTCACTGCAAAAGGACTTCCCAGACACACAGTATCCTTTCCTGCCAGGATGCAGAGCTTCAGGGCAAAGCTGGCAGGAGCCCACAAGAAAAGAGGCCCTGAACAGAAAGTGCTACTGACAAACACCCACTTGGTCTTCTCTGGCAGAAGAGGTCCTCCAGTTCCAAATTTCTCTTGTCTCCTTCGTACATCCCGAGGGGGCTTTGCTGCAGAGTTCACAAACGCCATTTTGGCCACTCTACCTATAGGAAGGCAGAGGGAAACACTGTTTAGATCCAACTTACTGTAAAGGGGCTCTCACTGCTTGTTGTACTACAGCAAGCTCTAACACCTCTCCCCAGTCCATCCATTCCAAAGCTCTGGTGATACCCTCCTCCCTAAGGTCTGAATTTCTTGCAGTTACAACACGGGCTGTGAGAAATTAGAGTGATCGGGTCAGTAATTCTCATTCTGTTCACCTAAAGAGCAGGAATGCTTCCCCCTCAGACTGGATTTCTTCAGCCCCGGCATGGAGAAGCCACTCTAGAACACGAGGTGCCTCTGCAGCCCTACACATTCCTGCTGTAAAATACTGCTCTGTATCAACAACACATAGACTGTATCAACAACAGCATGGATGAAATCAAAAGCCTGCTAAGCCATTAATCAAAGGCCACCACATAAAGAACAGAGAGCTAAGCAACTCCTAAATTGGACTAGTTTTAAACCAGTCATTCCAAAAAGCCTTCCCCAGACAAAGACATCCCCAAGGCAGCATTCCCAGACCCCTCCCCGATCATTCAGCCCTACTCTACCTTTGGGTTTGTTGGCGTGAGCTGAGCCGATGTTCCGTGCTAACATGAGCAGCCGCTGCTCTCGTGCGTCGTGAAGTCGAAGGTACATCTCCCGCCAGGACTCAAACTCTTCTGGTTTCTCATTCTTGAAGTCTCGGAGACAGTGGTTGTGCCACAGTTGATCCGTATCCTCAACGAGGACCTGAAATAAACCCGCACATCAGCTGGGATCCCTCCTGACACCTTCACTTCCCTCTCCCTCAGCACCAGTGTCACTGGAATACCAGAGGGCAAGACAGCTTAGGGGCCAGTCTGCAGCAAGAGATGGGCAGACGGCAAATCCAAGAAATCAGGACTAGCAAAAGCCACCTCTTGTTACAAAGAGCATTGTTCTTCACCATTCTGCTATTGCAGATGAGGACAAAACACCATTCCCGCATGTCACCATCCCTTCCCCAGGCCGAGGCACTCACATGATTACATTCTTCAATGCGATACAGCTGCTCTGGGGTGCATCTCTCCAATACTGGCTCCAGCACTGTGAAAGGGACACCACCCACTTCATAGATTGCTAGAGAGAAGCGAGATGGACAGAGTGTTTATCCTGCTCCTTCCTTGTCAAGGAAAGGGCTTGACACCTTGAAATGCAGTGGGAAAAACTGCAGCGCTGCACAACACTACACAATATGAGGGCAAGCAGAAAGGAACTGTAGCTGCAATAGCTCTAGTGAGTCATCAGGCACGAGCAATGCCAAGTTAAGAAGTGCCTGTACAAGGTTCTATTTACCACTAATTCCAGTGCTTTAGCACTCCCTGAAAGCATGCTGGGTGCCGATTCCTGTGGCACCTGAGCTTTCAGTGAGATCTGTCCCACATTAGTTAGCTTGCCCGTGACAATGGGCGACTGTTCACACGCTCCAAGCCAGATGCTACTGGGATATACACAAAGTTACCAAGATTTCAGTATACTTGCACGGCAACATGACTTTAAGACAGATGAGGAAAGGTACTTACAGTCGATGTTGTTACTGAGGACTCTGATACACTGCTGATACAGAGACATCATCTTTGGGAGGTAGGCAGTTTTAGAGCCTGAATACACTTGCATCTTTGAATTTAACCGCCGGCCTGTAAAACCCGCTTCGCTCTCTTCAACTGGCGAGGACACCGCTGTAAAGAGAAAGACTTGGAGTAAGAAAGGAACAGAGAAAAGAAAAGCCCACCCTGATGAATGGCACAGGAGACACAAAATGCAGCCACCCAGAAGCAACTTAAAGGGCTAAGTCTTCTCTAAGAGATCTGCAACCTCATTCAGGAAGGGCAAGTCCAAAGCCCAAGCCTCAAGAAGGGTTAGCAAAGGATCTTCCTCATTTCTGCTAGAGCGTGGCGGAAAGCAGCTCCCTTTTTCTGAAACCCAGGCTCTGGGCATTGGAGGCAGGACACCAGACCCCAACAGAAAGACTTGAACCCAGCCAGCATCCACTCCCACTCCCCGCAAGAAGCAATGGCTGCAGCCCATTTCAAACGTATTTTCCTGCCCAACATACCTTTCCTTTTTGTCTGGGAGCAGGTAATGGACTCAACTGAAGGAAGAGGGCGGTAATTGGCCTGGATCGGGGGCAGCGGGATGTCTGGCAACGTTGGTACCACATCTAAAAGTATCTAGAAGGAGAGGACGTATGTACAACTAAGCCAAGAATACAGGAGAATGTTAACATCCTGCCAGCGTACAAACAGCACCGAACTGCGTTTTGTTTGATATTTTGAATAAACCACTCAATACTGATCAGCTTGCACCAGAAAATAGCCTCAGGGGGATGCAGCACTGCTGCCACACTACTGTGCCTCTATCCAGGCTGTCAATACAAAGAAACCAAAACTCAGGATCTGAATCACTCAGCTCCTTCCAGTAAGAGCCATCCACATCTTTATTAGCCTACTAAGTTCAGTGCTAAAGGCCTCTGGCAAGAACCCAAGTCAGATTAACAATGCCAAGAACTAGAGAAAAAACAGAAGAGAAAGCTAGCAAAAACATTTCCTTGATCTCAAACACTCATTTACCCGTTCTGTCTCTCCTCCTCCTCCTCCCTGCCTTCTGCAAAAAACTCCGCAGCGGTGGAGAGGAGAACCTCACAAACTGAGAGAAACCTAAAACTTTGATGTAAGACATTTAATAGAATGAGTGGCAAAGCAGGATTTTAAAATGCTGCTAAGATTATAAAAACACTTTTTGAAGAGCAAAGCGTTTCAAAGTTGAATAAAAAGATTAAGCAGTAAAAGTTTTACACATTAGTTCCTATTTATATACAAAACCCCAGCACCCATGTGACAATGAATATAGAGAAATATTGCTCATTTTTCAGTTTTCACAAAAGAAAGCCTGTCTTCTAGAATAAGCTGCATTGTAACACCAGTTCTCCCATTTCTCCCGTTTCTGGAGACCAACAGATTTAGTTAACAAAACTGTAGTACTGGTAAGAGATAAAAAATGGTCTGTTTCAGAGAAGTATAAACCCTTGAGAGCAGAGACACAGGAACCTTGCTAGCAGGTGGAGACGCACTGCATAGCGGGCTGGATTCTAAGTTGATTCACATCTAGAGATATTCTGCATGCTTAACAAGTGTCTCGTGTCCAATATGTTTTCATCTAGCTGAGGGTGTTTTTTTTACTCCCTATTTTTGATTAAACAGGGGTTTGCCTATTGCATTTCTTTACCGCCCACCCCCTTCACCCACTTTTCCAGCAGAGTTCCGCTCTAACAGCGGAAAGCAATGCCTGCGGCATAGGGCGTACAAAAAACACGGCATCTCCCAGCAGGAACCAGGAGTCACAGACCTAGATACCAGTGAGACACCGCAAGCACACCCCGATGCAGAACACAGCCCAGCACCTCCAAGGGGAAGACTAATAAGCCCCAGATGGCAGAGAACCAAAAGCAACTGATCCCCTCTTCTTTGTTCATTTTCAGATCCTTCAAAACCTTACCCTCTTTGGTTTAGGAGGTTCTAGTAGTTCCTTCTCTGACTTTTTCTCACTTGTTCGCTTGTGGCTTGGACTTTTCCGACTCGAGCTTGAGCTGTTGGTACTGGCTTTGGATCCATTCTGTTTGCTGTGTCCTCGGTCCTTCTCCCCAGCTGGCACAGAGGGTTTGACCGATTTCTTTTTCTTTTTCTGAGGCTGGTCGTAGCTGAGGTACGACTCAAAGGACATTGTAGGTTGTTCAAATTCATCCTCCACTTCCCCCTCCCCAAAATTTGAGCAAACGCCCATTGATTTTTTGTCCACACCGGAGACTTTGCGCTTCCCCTCTGAAGATTTTAAGCTCCCAGAAATCCCCTTTTCTTTAACCCTATTTGATGAGTCACTCTCAGCTTTCCGTTTCTCCCGCTCCGTGTTAGAGGTCTCCAGGCTCAGCCTGGGCTTTTCCAATTTACTTTTTTCAGAGTCCCGATGCTTTTGTTTCTTAACATGGTTGTCCAAAGACTCTTCCAAATGCGGCAACGTGTGCAACTTCTCCTTTCTGGAGGTGCCACGTTCTCGGTTCTTGTCCTTCTTGGTGCCATCTGACATCCTCTGCTTCTCCTTGCTAGCCCCTGCCACAGGGGCTTCTCGGAGTTGCTCTTTAAAAAAGGCCTTATGCAATCTTTCTGGGCTGAAGGCAGAGGTCCTGTCCTCCCCTCTGCCATCAAGTCGCTGCTTCTTGTGAGAAGATTTGTGCTCTTTGCTTCGACTTGTGTTCCCTTTGTCATAGAACTCACTGGGGTTCCTCTCTCGGCCTTCCTCCAGCTTCTCCTGAAAGCTGTGGCCTTTACTGGCTTTCCGATGAAATACTGTCGGTTCTTCCTGCTCCTCGGAGGCGTAAGGGTCTGTGTACATATCCTGAGGGCTCTCACTTGGCTCAGGTGACACAGCTTGTCCATAGTCCGAGTACTCCTGATCTGAAGAGAGCACTGGGGAAGATCTGCCCCAACCCTTCCCCTCATGGCTGCTACAGCCATAAGTCTCATGGGCTCTCTCAGGCCTAGGATACCTTTTGGACTTCTTTTCCCTATGATCTGGGCTGTAGGACTGGCTGCAAGATGGCTGGAAAGGTTCTGAATACTCCTGGTCAGGTTCCTCATCCTCTCTGAGGGAGGATTCTTGATGTCTTTTGCTTGAGCTGCTCCTCTCGTAGTCACGGTCTTCAGAATCTAGGTTATTCCTGAAGGGATAAAGAAACCAAAATAGTTAAGACTAAAACTTCCCTATGAATGAGAAGAGCCACTCCCCACGGACCCTGCGACAGGAACCTCTCTTACAGAACACTAAGGTTGTACTTGGTAGCTTTGCGGCAAGAACACCACTAGTACTCTCAGGCACAGTGACACTCAGGGATTTAGAAACTACATTGCTAGTGCAGAAATTGATTAAATGTTTTTATTAGGACCAGAGACTTCACAGTTCGGAAGCAGAGACAGATGGTACGGACACTTCTCCATGCCTACACACCTCTGGCTGTGTGGTGCCTATGGGAATCATGTCCCCCAGTTCGCCAGTTAAGCATGCGGGGACACCACAGCCATCGAAATTATCACGAATAATTAGGTCTTTATCACCCACATCTAAATGATCTCATTGCTGAGTTCAACACAGCTTTGTTACTACAACATGCTGGCTAGCATTAACTTTCAATTTCCATAGGATTTTTGCACATAAAAGCCTTCTTTCAAAGCAAGCCATTTCCTTTGCTTGGGCCTAAAACTTTAGCATGATAAAATGGGAAGGAAGCAGATTGCATCTCTTGCTTTATTAAAGGCACTTTTCTGGCCTCTACTGTTAATCTCTTCATCAAACTGCAAATTCTTGAAAAGCAGTCCCCACTTTCATGCAAAACTGCAGCCGTCAGCAACCCAGCGCTCCGCAGCTAGCAGAGGCAGGAAGTTTATGCCAAGACAAGGCAAAAACCCCATGCAGAGTTAGCACACTTGTGTTACAAGTTTTTCCAGAGCCTTCACTTTGGTTATCTTGATGGATAAGCTTTGTTATATTTTTGCAGTAGAGATTATAACTTCTCTGACCAAGGTAACAAACGGGTTCACTTACCTGTCTGCCTCTTGGGACACCGGCACTAGCTTCTTCCACCTGGCTACGAGATTCTTCGCAAAGTCTCCTACAAGCTCGTGCTTCCGTAAACTGTTCACAGTCTTCCCAACACCTGTCTCCTTCATGAGAGAGCCAAGACATGAATTCATCTCAGTGAAACAGTCAGCATTCTCACCTCTGCTAAACTTCCCACAAAGTGAGTAAAATTAACCTGCTACCTATTGCTGCTACGTAGAAATAAACTGCCTTGATCTAATGGCAAAGATATCACATGTAATGTATCATGTTTTTAGCGGCCACTGTATCGTTTACTACAGTTCTGTAAATCAAAGACAACTTAACCCTGCCTTATTGAAACTAATTATTTGTATTAAATAAACAAGTTAGTACTTACCATGGCTGTTACCAGTTCGAAGACTAATAACTAAGTGACTAATAATTTTAAGGATTAGCCTTTCCTAATTTCATGCTGATTCAGTTATCATTAGGAACTGCTCCGACTCTTATACCCCAGCCAAGCGTTAAGCTTTTGGAAGAACTGAGGATGACAAACTGCCCTCCCTGGCTTCCCACTTGCTCTGACACGCTCCTTCCCCACGCCTGGAATCTCTAGAATTACAGAATCACAGAATGGTAGGGGTGGGAAGGGCCCTCTGGAGATCCCCCAGTCCAACCCCCCCGCTAAAGCAGGTGCCCCCACAGCAGGGGGCACAGGGACGCGTCCAGGCGAGGTTGAATCTCTCCAGAGACCACAGCCTCTCTGGGCAGCCTGGGCGAGGGCTTGGGCTCCCTCACAGTAAAAACGTTCTTCCTCACGTTCAGGCGGAACTGTCCATGTGCCAGTTTGTGCCCATTTCCCCTTGTCCTGTTGCTGGGCACCACTGAAAAGAGTCTGGCCCCAGACTCATCACAATCGTACCCATGACACCAGGCTGCAGCAGGTGGCCAAGGCAACACGCCACATTCCATGCAATGTATTTTTGTGGCAAACAGTTATCCTGTGACTTGACAGACATGGTGAAAGTGTGAGAGATTTCACAGCTCTTACCACAAGAATGTCAACTGTGATGGGCAACTCAGACAGCCTCTTCAGACTTTTCAGCAGCTGTAGAAACAAGAAGGAAAGTGTTCAGACTCATCATACTGAACCATACACTGTGATTAGAAAGGAAGAACATTCTCCACTACACGAGAGCTTGTTAGAAAGATCCAAGTGGCAGACACCTGCTGTCTTGCTGCAAATCAAGCTCCCGAGAAGCTGTACATGAGGGCCAACTGTAAAGAAACTATCGCCTCTTTGCCTGTGAGGGGCCATCTGAGAATCTTAAACTGCACTCAAATATTAATGCTTTCTTCACACAGGACTGCAGCTTATCTTTGGCTTAAAGCATCAGGAACAGAGACACACAACTCTGTTGCACAGCAAATGGAAGAGAAAGGACTCGGCAGCTTGTGACTCTCAGAAGGTGGTGCTGGGAATCGCATCGCTTGTTGAGAGGAGGGGAGAAAAAGCATTAAGAGTCCTTTCTGAAGTTTTGCAAGCTAGACACTGAGGAAAGGAAGATTTCTAGATGCTCCTAAAGATCTAAGAGGGAGCCCACATCTACTCTGCACACTCTCCACTCTGTCAGTGCTGCTGACAGCCTCTCTCCTCTCAGCTATAGTCTGTGCCAAAAAGGCAACTGAGCCCTTCCACAACCGCTGCTTCTCACCCTACTCTTTTCCCTTTCCTTCACCATACACCAGTGAAAAATGTTGTTTTCCTCCACACACACACACTGCCAAGGGAGGCCCTGCCAGCACACACAGCTGCTCCATGGCCCAGGAAGGGAAGAGGAGCCCTCTCTGACTTGCACTCCGGCAAGGGGCTGCAGGGGAAGGGGACATACTTGTACCTCTGCCACCCACTGGGACATCGCTTCACTGAGGTGTCTACCGACTTTTTAGTTACAGTTCATGGCAGCACCCATGTGCCCGTCACATTATTTCCCACAGCTCAGCTATAGCCACAGACCAACCTCGTCAGCATTCCCATTATTATAGGCCCTATACAGCCCAGGCTGTGTTCAGCACTGCTGTGCCATATGCCACACAAAGGGCCGTCCCCGATTCACAAGATCTGTTCTTTAAAACACTGTGCTCATGCTCAAATCAGCACTGTCGGCCTAAGCTATTCCAATTACTCCCGCTTCCACCATGCAAGGATCAAAGAGGTTTAGAGCTTTCCTTCCTTTTCAAGAAGTTATTTTAACCTGTTTGAAGAGTCCTATTACTTTCAGACAGAAAATACTCCTTGACCCAGAGATAAGGGTTCATCTAGCTCAAGCAGAACCACAGGACAGTTTCTGTTCACCAGAACCCACTGCCCTATCTCCCTTGTATTTAGGACTTCATTGCCATGACCGAAAGTTTAGGTTTTATTGTTTGTTTTGGAAGAGTGAGACACCGATACCAATAGCAACAGTGCGTTTCAGCGTTCTTGAGGGGGATGCAATAGTTGTAGCTGTGCTGTAACCACACCTAACTGGGTCTTCAAGCCCTCTGTCCCTGCAACTCTGGGCTCATGGCAAGGCAGTCTCCAGTGGGATTCATGGCATCTGGGGCAAGTAATATGCTCCACCACCTACCTCAACTGATGGAGGGGGCGCGGGGGAAAGCAGCCAGTTGAGCTAAAAATCCCAACAACCTCGCATCTCAAAAAAAAAAAAAAAAGGCAAGAGCTGGCTTTCTGAGAGGTCACTGTACACACACCTTTGCCCAAGCGTCACTTTACCAAGCTTTTACGCCTGCATGTTCATTACAAATGTTAATGCACTTTGAGTTCCACAGATCTTCCCAGCAAAGTTGTAAATCTCAAGATGACATCGTCAGGAAACAAGGCATTTTTGTTACCTGCCTCATCAGTAATGCACTTACCTGACAATCTAAGATACCAAAACCTATGCTTACTGATGCTGTTCAAGCAGCATGCAGCCTGGCAATATCCAAGTAGGGACATATCAGCGAGCTGTGTCTGTACCGCACAGCAAAACCTTGCTTTGCTTGCAACCTCTGTAGACTACAGGTCCACGCGCACGAGACGCACCAAGTGAGACAACTCCGACGCAGCAAGGCTTAAGAATTTGTGCTAATCCGTATTTCCTATGGAGACAAGCTGATGCAGCGCACCCCACTGACTTCAGCTGAAGTCAGCCAAGCTGACTCAAATCTGGCAGCTCACCTCAGAAATAACTGAGATCCTACAAGTCCTATGAGAAAAAGGCAGCCAGGCAGAAGACAGAAAACACAAGGCTTGTATCTTGCTAGGCACCAGATGAAATACATACCAGAAAGCTCTTCGAAAACACCCCAGCACAGGGCAGAGTTTGAGTCAATCAGCCACAAATCATAAAAACTTCCCTTAGTTCCAGCTCAAATAAATTTTTCTTAAATTTTTCTTTAATACAGGCGGATTGGTTTCTTTTTCTAAAAGAAGTCAGCCAGGCCGTCACAACGCTAACAACACACATCAATATCAAATTACTAGAGCACAGCCTGGCCCTATCCTCTCAGTGAAGATGCTCTCTTGTTTGTGTTTCCCTTGCCCTCTTTCTTCCCCCAGAAGAGAAACACGCCTGCAGCACAGTTTGCATCTTCTCTGCTGGAAGGGTGGGGGGGGGTGGAGGGGCGGGGAAAGACCGT
>VZSC01015853.1:240406-252605 GCA_013398225.1 Steatornis caripensis
GGGGCGGGGAAAGACCGTTTCCAAACCATTACAGCAGCGTCCAAAGTTTCACTCATACAGTTCTGAGCCAGCAGCCTGATTTTCACCCGAAGAGAATATTAATACTTAACACCTTTCAGCAAGGCAATATAGTGTTGCAGACGATACTGGGCAAATACTATTCTTTCACATTACAGATAACATGTTTCAAAAGGACAAGGCAAGAAAACCAGACTGTAAATGGTGTAATGTGTGGGTAGCACCCAGAGGTGCCACACATTTGTCGTCCTGCCAGGGTAAAGCTGTAGCTGCTACAGAACTGTAGCAGAAACTGTTATCGCAGGAGAGCCAAAAGCCATTTTCTGACATAGGAAGGTGTTCAGAAGATACACAATCTACCGAGGCAATGCAACGGCAAGTGAATTCAAGCCTAGACACGCTAACTTCCGAGGATAGAGCTGAAAAGGGATCAGGAATAAAAAGAGTACAGGTTGTGGGACCGTTCTGCTGAGGAAGGGAAAAGGGCTAAAGTCATTATCCTAGCTAGTAACAGCTTGCGAATGCTAACCACCTCTCCCTCCCCTTGCAAAAACTTCACGGAATCAACAGAGAGAGAAACGACTTAACACCGCAAGGTTACTGGAGAAAGAGTCAGCCTGTGCAAATAGCGCCCGAAGACTTACAGTGTCCTAGAAACACAGACAAGCAGTTATTGCCCCAAGCTGACACAAAGGTCAGGGAAGAGGAGGACCAATTCTCTGTGCACAGCATGCTGAGCCAATGTTTGAAGTCTTGCATGTGCCCTCAGTGCCACGGAGCCCAAGAGCCCCTGGGAACGATTCCTCAGCAGTCTCTCAGGACCATTCGGGGCCCCAATGGTTAAACGCTGCTCCGGTCTTGTCTGAGAGGGTGAGAGAAGGAACCAGACCACCCATCACTTCACCCCCAGCTGGGCTGGAACAGGGTACAGGGGCATCCATTTCAAAGGGTCAGCACTTGAGCACTTCGGTATCCATCCTTCTTCATGGGCGGTGTGAGGTCTTGGAAAGTGAGCAGTTCTGCAGGTGTTTGCCTCAGTTAAACAAAGTTAACCGAGTGCAGAAGGCTGCACAGCCCTCACTGCCTCACCTGAATTAAGTGAGACATGAACCAAACACCTGTAAATAGTCACAACAGATGCTCCTCCTATAAAATACGACATCACAGAGAATGGGATAACAGCATGCGGTGAGCCCACACCTGACTTCAACACTAATTCCAAATTAAAGTTGAAAAAACCAGCCTAGAACACTGGTGCCCAGCAGGAGAGCCACTGTCAGCAACACACGCAGCCGAATGTCACGGAACGGATTCCAGCACAAGTGCAGATCGGGGCAGCGCGCACATGGCAGCTGCTCCGTGACAGCTCTGCCGGCAGCAGATTTCAGCAGCAGAGACGTTCCCTTGCGGAGATGGGCGAGGGGCATCAAGCAACTTCCCCAAGGCCAGAGAGGGAACCCGCGCCGGGGCAGAGTTAAAACTCAGCAACTTCTTGCCCGGACCCCGACTCCCTGGCGATCGTGGCGGCCTTGCCAGGCCCCTGGCCCTCCCGAGTCCCACGGCAGGGCTGTGCCTCGCTGTCACCTCGCGCCGCTCACCGCGGCTCTTTCACCGTGACCACGTCACCAGGGCAAGACTCTTCCGGCAAGTTCTCCCGTTGCCCGCTTGCCCGCCTGCCTCTCAAACCGCACCCCGTGGACGTGCCACGGACCACCCCGGCACACCGCTGCGGGCCTCCCGCGGGGCAGCCGGGGCCTGCGAGCCCGGCCCAGCCTGGCCGCAGCGCCCAGGGCTCCCCCGAGGACGACCCCCCGGGGCTGCCCAGCTGCCGCGCCTCGGAGGCGGTGGGCCGTCCCCTCGCCCCGCGGACCGCGGCCCCGGCCGGGTAGGAAACTTCGGGCGCGGGGCGAGGTAGGGTGGGGGGGAGAGGCGGCGGAGGGCAGGGCAGGCCCGGCCCCGTGCCCGTGCCCCCCGCGGGGTGCTCCCGACCCCCGGCCCGGCCGCGCCGCCCCCACCGGGGAGGGGGAGTCCCGGCCGCGCCGCCGCCCCCGTCACCTTTTTGGGCTCCGAGCTGCCCGCCAGCCGCGACTGCAGCTTGCCCACAACTTCCAGCACCGACTCCGCCATTTTTACTGCTGGAGAGGCCGCGGCGGCGGAAGCGGCTTCACCGCCCGCTGGCCACACGGCGTTTCCCCATCGCCGCCGCCATCTTGGCTGCGGGCAGGAAACGGAAGCGGCGCAGCTGCTGGCGCGGCCGGCGGCGGCCATGGCGGGTGCGGGCAGAGTCCGCCGGGGGCCATCTTGGGGCCTGGCAGCGGCGGCCGGCAGCGCCATCTTGAGTGCCGGCAGGGCGCTGCCGAGGGCTGCGCGAAAGCCGCTCCTCCGGCCCCGGTCCGGGCAGCCTGTCCCGAGACGAGCGTCCCTTCAAACCCCTTCCCACTGCCCCCCAAAAGCCAACAGCCCCACCACGGCTGCTGGGAGCGAGCGGAAAGTAGCCTTTTAGATGTGCTCGCGGCCACATCGAGCGGGGCCGCAGCTGCCCGGGCCGCGGGCTCAAGAGAGCGGGGAAGGCACCAGCCCAGCTTGTCCCCAGGTGAGCCCCCCGGCGCGGAGCCGGGCCTTTGGCTGCCTTCTCGTTGCCTGGCCCTCGGCAGCGGCCGGGTGATCACGGCCAGCCTCCGGTTTACTGCCTTCTCCTGGCGCTGGCTGCGACGATGCCCTTGGCTGGAGCAGCGCTGCCTGACCCCAGCCCTTGCCGTGCCTCTCGGGACTCGGCTCTGGGGGCGGCTGTCCTCGTGTCACCCCAAAAGCCTGCTGTACATGTAGAAGTGACAAGAGCGGTCAGCTGCCGGGAGGGAAGCAGAGGGAGGAGGGTGTTACAGTGTGGGGAAAGCTGAGGGTCTCCGTCTCTCCGCCTGCAGAGCCCTGTGCTGGTCAGAGCTTCCCCTTGGACTAGCTGGTCTTAGCAGCAAGGTAAGGAGCAGAGCGAGCCCACACACGAGTCGTGGAGAACTGGGGCTTGCCTAGCAGGGTTTGCAGAGACCTTGTGTGGAGCACGGGAACTGCTGGATTATCGAAATAAGGGCACGGGGAAAGACACTGTTGTTTGATAAAATGGGGCTGGAGGAATTATTGGCAGCAAAATAGTGCCCAGAGCTGCAGTGTTTTTCAGATAGTTTTTCAGGCCAGCTCAGTGTTTGCTGTGATTCAGGCCCTGCCTGAACCCAGGGCTGGGGACACCAGCAGATAAAGGAGAGGGACTCCATTCGGTTAGATATTAAACAAAATAAGCCCACCATAACTTTCTGAAGACACAGTATCACCCAGCATAGGTCCTGCTTTGTTGTTAGCTCAGTAACACAGTGCAGGGTTGAGATTAGCAGCACTGAAAGGATGTGAGGACAACTACGGTCTTTTAAGAAAAGTTTAAACACCTAGAAAAAAAGCCCTGTCTTCCCTCCTTTCTGTCTGGATCCTCTGAAATCTCTTAAAACCATTCCAGCTCCCTAGATTAATCCAGCAGCCAGGATTAATCTGTAGGAAAAATATCCCTTCCCAGTCACTACAGTGGTATTTCAATCAGAAGCAGCAATGATGTCCCATTTCAAATTAACGCGGGTAGTAAAGGTCGCTCTGCCCTCCTGCAGCCAGACACTGGAATAACGTGAACACGTGCTTCAAATCGGAGTCTGTCAGGTGTGCCCAGGCAGGATCCCACGGACATCAATACGAGCCCAAACCTTCTCATGTCTCCACTGTACTTGTATGGAGTGTAACGCATTTTGAAGATCTCTGTTTTATCCCAGAACAACTTCCCCTCTTGTTTCCTGAGTGGGGTGGACGAGGGATGGAGAAAGCCAACTGAGCAGTTTTCTGGACCAAACCACTGGCTTGCCGCAGACACGGTGCTTGTTTCTGTAAAACAAGGACAAAGCCAAGGCAGTGCAGGAGCGGAAGGGATCGGGCAGATCCTCAGTGCAATCCGGTGGGAGCTGACGCCCAGGTCACTTATTTCGCAAGGCCAAACCCTCCTGCCCTGGCAGGCTGCAGACCTCAACCTGGCACTCATCCTGCTGAGACGGGTCTCAGCACAGGGGCAGCAGGACAGCCACCTTCCTCCAGGACAAATCCTGCTTCTCTTGGGGTTTGTTCAGCAGCAAGGAGGTTCTTGCAGTGTCATATCTCAGAGGGATGCAGGAAGCCTGGAAAAACATTTTCATTTCCTGTGAAATTCCAGTATTTAACATGTATTTTCACTTCATGTCCAGCTGAAAAGCTCAAACTGCAAATTTTCCTAGGGAACAGATAGTCTGAACAAAATGTGTGTTTGGAAACATCAAAGTGGTGGTGCTCCGAAGGGGTAATTCCCAGTTCCTTTTGCCAAGCCTGAGCTGGGCGTCAGAAACGATTTCGTACTCAAATGCACAGAGAGAGGGGCATTTGCGTCCCAGTTTCAGGACTGATGCCCGCTCCAGGATATGACACTGTGACAGATGAGCCCTCGCTGGTGTAAATTGGGGTCGCCCCATGAAACGCCGCGATGCCGGGGATGGCTCAAGTGCTTGGGAGTTTTCTCCTGGATCCTCCTGGCTTCTGTGTAAAGCCAAGGGAGAGCAGGGTCTATGGGCATTGGTGTTGTCCCCGCTACCCCGGCCAGCTGAGCTCGTCCAGGCCAGCGCTGCTGCTCTCTCTCTCGCACTCAGCCCTGAATCCTCTTTCCCGGCAGGGACTTTTACTAAACTTTTCCCTTCTCCATATTTTTGCTGAAGTCTCATAACGCCCCCCTTCTTCTCTGCCCGGTGCTAAATACAAGTTCATTACTTAGTTCCAAGAAACCTGATCTTTATGGCCAAGCATAATAAACAGTGCCCAGACATGTGAGACAGCGCAGTAATGTCCACTTCTGGCCGGCAGATTTGTTCCCTCATACATTGGCTGCTCCGAGCTGCCTCACAGTTGATGGGGTCACTGCTGAATTTCAGACTGGAGTTTCAAGCTGGAATTTGGCAACATTCAAAAGCTGGATTTTTGCTGCTGTTGTTTTTTTGTCCTCTTTCACCTGCACTCTGGTCACCCCAAAGTGTAGCTGGCCCCACTGGTTACCCAGCAGTGCCTTGCTGTGCCAAAGGGCCTGGAGCAGGGGAAATGAACACACTTTTCTACGTGGTCCTGCAGCACTGGGCTTCATCTTACTCGCTGCTGTGTGGCAACCTCTGTGAGAGCTGCTGGGACTTGATTCACCCCATCTGATGCACACTCGAGTCAGGCAAAACACAGCCTGCAATCGCCCCCTCCTTCTGCCTGGGGTCTGTGTCAGCCCAGACAGCAGAGCTGTCACCCAGGAACCAGGGGGTGCTCCCAGCTTCCCAATGCAACCGCCCCAAATCCCTAGTCCTTCTTTAACACAGCGAAGGTGCTGGCAGTGGTTGAGAGTTGAGGATCCCCTCTCACAGTCATGGCCCTTGATGCCTCTAACGCAGCTCAGGGGGGTACAGGGCTTGGGAGGCAGTTTCTGTCCTTCCCTCAGCCTGACCCAGAGAGTGTAGGAGTCAGTGGGAGTTTCTCCTTTGCTGAACTGAATGTCTTGAAGAGCAGCAGGACATCTGTACCCTTGCTTACAAGGCTCCTCACCTCTCCTTTCTCACCAGGTCCTGTTCCGATCCCGCCAAGATGGCACCCAAAAAGAAAACCCCCAAGAAGCCTGAGGTGGATAAAGAGGATGCATCAGCACTTCCAGGGGTTTGGTCTGCGTGACACCAGCCTGGGTTTCCTCTGCGGACTTTGGTGCCTGGGCTGTGCTGATGACATCCTCCGGCAGTGCACAGCACTGGTGCAGGATGAGGGCAAGGCAGGGCCTCTTCAAAGCTGTGAGGCTACTGGAGAGACGGGAGCCCTCGTTACTTAGAAGGAACCCATTTTGTCACTCTGGGGAGCTCCCCTTTTTGCCCGAGGGCTGTTCCTCCAGCCAGTGCCAGTCTCTGGTTTGTCTGGATTAATCTGAAGGTAGGTTTGCTGCCTGTAGGATTCCTGTTGCCCTTCAGGTTTTCTTCTCTCCATTTCCCTCTTCATCATTTAAGTGACAAGGTTTGTTTCTTAAATCCCCATAAACCCATCCCTGGATCACCAAGGGATTACTATTCAAAGAAAGGAGCAGTAACCATGACAACCAGACAGGCAGTGTTTTGTCTGCAACCTAAACCTGAACTTCCCAGTGGCTCTGCCCACGGCTTGGCCACCTGAGGCTCTACACGCAACTGTTGCTGGCACCGCTCAAGGCCAGCCCTCTGCAGCCTCTGATCGCCACCCCTTGGTTAGGAGCCATCCTTGGGCTCTTTCTCCTGCACAAGTGAGGTTTCAGGGACCCACTGGCAGGTCTGCTTTGTTTCTGCCCGGTAGCTTATCCACCTTTCCCAGCCTGGCCTTAGTCCCCATGGCATTGCTCTGGGGACACAGCAGCTCCAGTTCCCTCTACCATCTCATGGGCACACAAGGAGCCGGCTTCTTATCGTGCCTGGCTTTGGTCTGGCAGGGTGCGCAGGGAAGACCCGCGCCGAGACCCAACAGCGGGGACAGTGATGGGGCTTGGGAACACCTCAGAGGTGGGGCACTTGCCATTTCCAAGCCAAGCCAGAGCTTGCTTGTGGTGGCAGGAGCAATCCTGGCCCATCCCAGGGATTAGAGCAGTAACAACCCCAGCAGCCGCAGGTAGGATCCAGTCCTGTGCAGTGCCCTCATCTCCACCTGCACTGCCTGTCCAGATGCTTTTTTACTGCTGGAGAAGACAGACAGGCTCTTCCAGAGCAGATGTTTGGCAGGCCCCTCTTCTCCCCCACAGCTCCGATGCTAGTCCTGGACAGATCTGCCTTTCATTCCCCAGGTACAACCCACGCTTCAACACCTGGCCAGCATGCAGCACAGGAGGACACACTTCAGCCTGAGCGCCTGCAACGGGCTCCTCTGTGCTGTCGGAGGGTGCAATGCCAAGGGTGCGTGGGCATCTGTTGAGTGCCACATCCCCACCACCAACAAACAGCTGGAAGAGCAAGACAAGCCTGGAGATGCCCTGCTGCTGCTGCCACGCCACCACCATCATCGATGGCAAGCTCCTGGTCACCGGCCATGCCTATTCCCGCACCGTGTGCTCCTAAGAGGCCAGCAGCAATGCCTGGAGGGAGCAGGCAAGGCTCAGCACCTGCCAGGGGTGGCACTGCGCGGCCACCATGGCCAACCAAGGGTACATGCTGGGCGGAAGCCAGATGGGTCCCCAGGGCTCCTTTTTTTCAGGTCTTTTTTGCACAAGGAAATCACATCCAGGAAGCCAGTGGGCCATTCAAGGGAACCCCAGCGTGCCATGAAAATGCCAAGACAAGAGCTTGAGCAAAGCAGACTGGTTTGCACTTCTTTTTGCAACTCACCAAGCAGCTTGCAGTAGTTACGGTTCATATAAAGGTACTGACATTTGCCACGCAATTCACTCTCAGGTAAGAGTTTACACCAAGCGTAAAGATATACTGAGGCAGAACATAATTTCTGTTTAAATTCTACTTTCCTCTGTGCCTTTTTGCATGCACAGCGCACGCTGCCCGCTGTGTTCTGGAGTGGGCTCTGCCCTGAGCAGCACTGCCAACCTCCCCCTTTGCAGCTCCCACCAGGCTCGACAAGGGAAGGGTCTGGTCTTTCAGACAACACTGTGCAATTGCTGGTGTTAGCGTGCACAGATCTGGTCTTAGCGTGCACAGATTTGGATGGGAATTTGTTCCTTGATTTTTTTTAATTCTAATTTTTTACTGCAAGATGCAGGAGAGACCCAAACACCAGAAGCAGAAGCAAGGGTGTTGCTGAAGTCCACTTGGGTGGGCTGTATTATCCTGCAGGGAATTTTCTCTTTAAACAATAAAGGCCATTTCTTTGCAGAGGAAAACTGTTTGTGTAATTACAGCAGTGTAAGTTCACACTCCTGAAACATTTTAAAGAACAAGTCAAGATTAATCCTCTACATTCCAAGCACATCCAGTAGTTGCTTCAGGATTTCTACAGCCCATTTAGAGCACCATAATCTGTGGGGCAGAAACAACTCTGCCAACTGCAGGTACAGGCACTCAGGTCACTCACACTACCCCTAGAAGCAGTGTGGATCAGGGACTTCTGCTGGCTCATCTCAGACCCCTCTTGTGCCACCAGGTTTGAATCTCGGCTCAGGAGCCTCACCGATCCCCCGGCCCTGCTAGCACCACAGGCCCTGCCCCATCCCCTCAGCCACTTCCAACCAGTCCTGTCACACTTGCTTAAAAGAAAAAGAATAAAGCTTTATGGCTCTGCTTTACTAAGAGAACGTGCGCCATTTTCTTTGGCTTCCCGCGAAGGAGCCCTCACAAAATTCACAACAGAAGTTAGGGGTTAGAAAAGTTTATTTGCATTTTTTGGTAACAGGAACTGCTCATTTACCAGGAAGGATGATGCCATCATACTGTGAGGGGGGGAAAAAAAAAAAAGAACAAAGTGAGAAAGTACCATCAGGTAAAGGTGCAGTACTGCTGTGCAGAAAACTGGGTCTCCATGTTCATTCCAACCTAGCCAGACAACGCTGACACGAAACACCATTCTCCTGCACGAGCGGCTGCCTTTCTGCTTTGCTGCTCTGCTCCTTCAGTTCAGCACACAAAACAAAGGGGCATGAACAGCACTCGTGCAAATGCAGGTTCTACTGCTCCAGAGCAATAAAAATCAGTAATTTCAGCAGCGATCAAGATCTTGTCCTGCCCAGTGACTTGTTCCAGCCCTTCCACAGGGAAGCCTTTTGCTGATGCTCGCTAGGAAACTGTTGGCATACAAAAATAAAGACAGACTTTACCTTTTGCTGAAACCAGCGCATGGCTTCTTCCTTTCCAATTCTGTGCTTGGCTCCAATGTTGCCAGTCCTGCGTTTCTTGTCAGCAATGCTGAAGCCAGGCCTGCCCAGCACCTGCCAGGAGAGGAGACCCACAGCACTACTTCATTCTGGCATGTATTTATTTTCTTAAACTTAAGTGTTCTAGGAGGCAAGGCTAGAATTTCCACATCAGCAACACCTTGTTGTCTAAGTCACATTCAAGACTGAGAGCGTCATCCTCTACAGCCTTGACGTAAACTGAAAACTAAGTAACTTCTGAGCAGCCAGGTAAACTGACAGGGACAGCTCCTAGGTTGGGTAACTTAGCACATACACTGACTTGGAAGAACCAAAATGAGTGTGGATGACATGCTACTCCATACCCAGAGGCCTCACCTCTCGAGAAAAAGATACATTGAGCAGCACTGCTACAAGTACGGAACTGCTTCCCTCTATTTCAGAGAGTGGCACAGCACAACATAACAGCTCAAACACGCCAGCATCCACCGCTGCTGCCGCATGACCCCTCCCCAGCCCTCTAAACGCCAGGAGAATATTGCAGCAATACAGCCCATCTTTCAGGCTGCATTCCTGAAGCTCCTGCTGCTCCTCTCTTCCCCAAACCTCACACAGCTGTTTCAGCGCTGTCCCAAGAGTACCAGTAAGCACAACAGTATTTGTTTCCGAAGAAGCTTTGTGAGACATGTCATACATCGAAGATTTTACAGCAGCCCTGGGAATCTCAGTTTAGATTTGGATTTTGTTGACATTTTTTCCATCTTCCAGCACCGGGCGGCAAGTCCATGTGAGCCAGGTATCATTCTAGTTTCCTGCTAGAGCTTTCACACGAGCCCCACAGCTGCAAGGAAGCGGGGAATACGCACCACGTAAAAGTCCAAGCCGTAGATACCAATACTAGGATCGTATTTAATCCCCAGATCGATGTGCTCCTGGATTCCAAAGCCAAAGTTCCCAGTGTCTGAGAAGTTGTTTTTTCTCAACTCGTATTCTCGCACCTGAAACATTAGTTGTCGGTCACTGTTTCATTACTGACTGCAAGCAGAGTAAGAAGTCCGCGTGATCCAACAGCTATCAGACCCACAACTCGCTTACATGCTACTAAGTCTTTAGCCCTAAGATTTTGCTCCCAGAGCCTGCTCATAAATCACAGCAAAGCCTCAAAAGAAAGTGGCAACTGCAGCCACTAGCTCTTAAGTAAGCATGAAGCAATAACCAGACAGAGAAACGGTGCCAACACAGCAGCCGGTGTATCACACAAAGCTGCTACCCCAACCCCTAACATCCACGACTGACCTGTTACTAGACAAGGCGCCACATTCCGAAGCACACATCTTTCCAGCTGGTACGGCCTAAGTTTTGTTTTTTTCACAAATCAAAGATCCAGACCAGCCAGATTCTCACCTTCAACCCCTTCTCCAGAATCTCTTCTGCTTTGGCCCCGCGAACCGTGCAATGAACAGCAATCTTCTCATTTCTCCGGATTCCAAAGGATCGTACAGTGTATCGTGCTGTAGGCAGCAAGAACTACACTTAGAGAGTATTCAAAGAACTCCCACAAAGCAGATTCAGAGCTTGCTTAAGAAGACTGAAAAAATTACTTTAAAGGAAAGAAAAAAGGACCGAGGCAATCACGCATCCCCTCTTTGGGGATAAGGGCAGAGCAGCAGCCTGAGTCTGAACCGACAAAAGCGACCACCAGTGCCCGAGTATTTAAGGCCCCCAACGGCAAAAAGGCCCACGCCAGAGCAGACAGAGGTCTGGCCCTGCCAAGGAGCCTCTTCGCTGGGAGCCATGCTGCCGCTTCACCCTCTGCATCCTCAGGGGAGGAAGGAAAACAACCACTGCTGAAGGCAGCAAACCGCTCCTTCGCAGCCCCCCGTCCCCACGGCAGCCATGCCGCCCCCTCACCTTTGGAGAAGACGGGGGTCTGCCCCGTCAGCTGCTCCAGCACTTTGGCCGCTCGGGTGAGCCTGTCCCCGCTCTCCCCCACGCAGATGTTGAGGCAGAGCTTGCGGATGCGCAGCTCTCGCATGGGGTTCTCCTTTTCTCCTTGGTCTTGCTGCGAAGAAACGACACGGGGGGCTAACAGGCAGCGGCCGGGAGACAGCCCACCGCGCGCCCCGGCGGCCGAAGGCTCCGCCAGGCCGCTCCCGCTGCCTGACACCGAGCCCTGCTCCACCCCGGGGGCGAACCCCAGCGCCGCGGCCGCCTCCCAAGCACCGCCGCGGCGGCCCAGCCACCAGGCAGGCCGCGGCCTGTCAGACGCTTCCCCAGGACAGCCCACCGGCTCCTCCCTGCCCGCACCGGCGCCGCAGCCCTCCCCCCCCGGGCTCCCCCGCTCCCGCCCGCACGGGCCGCCGCCCGACCGAGCCCCGCCGAAGGCGGATGGCGGCGGATGGTGAGGGCACAGCCCGGCCGCGGCCCGCGGGCACCGCCACTCACCGCCATGACAGGGGCGGGGAAGAGACCAGCCGGGCTTCGCCGCGGGGTCTTATGGGAAGGCGCGGCAGGGCGCGGCGCGAGCGGCAGCGCCCCCTGGCGGCCGGAGGAGAACGGAGCGGCAGCAAGGCGGGGAGGCGCCCGCGGGCGGAGGGGGCGCATCGGTGGCTGAGGGTGCTGGGCGTACCTGTGCGGGCGGAGGGCTGCTGAGCCGGCAGAGGTGCTTCGTCCTGCTCTGCCTCCGGCCTGTCCCCTGCCTGCCTGTGGGCCGCGTGGCTCCGCATCCTCTCCTGCCTGCAACGCCGCTGCCTCCTTCTCCTCCAGATAACGCCCAGCCCTGTTGGGAAGTGAATCTCAAACGCCAACAAACACGGGAGCAGCCGAGCAGCGACCCCTGGCATTTCCCCCAGCACCGTTACTGGCACGGGGAGAGCGGAGCAGGCTGCTGTCGCCGAAGCCTGCGTGGCCGGCACAAGTTCTTTACGAGCGCAGTGATTTACAGCAGCCTCGAACCTCCCCGGGACGGCCGTATCTGTGGCTTGTAGCCCTCGACCGCAACAGCCTGGCAGGGCAGCGGGCTTTCTGCCCCCCCGGGGTGCTCCTGCCGAGGCCCCGGGGGTACCCGCTGTCCTCCCTCGGCTACTGCAAAGGGAGGCTCCTTCCCCTTCCGTCCCATCCCCCTCGGAGCCGCTCAGCGCACGGGGGACCGACGGGATCGTGGGTCACCTGGCTCCGAGCGCCGGGGCGGGGAGCGGGACGCAGCCACGAGCTGCACCGGGATTTGGGGTTTCAGGGATGGGGCAAGACCGGGGCTCGAACCCGTGACTCCGGGGGAGCCGCTGAGGCCACGCC
>VZSC01015853.1:252784-270533 GCA_013398225.1 Steatornis caripensis
GGCTCGCGGGTCGCCCCGGTGCCCCCGCCCGAGGCGCGGGCTTTCTGCGGGGGCCGGGAGGCGCCGGTCGCGCTGTCCCGGGCCCGGGTGCGCGCTGGCGGCTGCTGGCCCCGCGGCAGCAGGGCAGTCCCGGTGCGGTGTCTGCGGGGGCAGGTGAGGGCTGGGCGGTGGCGCGACCGCGCCTCACCTGTTCCCTTTCGCAGGAGACAGTTGCTGCAACCCACAAAGCATGGGCTACATTAAGAAAATAGTGGAGAATAAAATACCGGGGATTTATGTGCTGTCTCTCAAGGTCGGCAGCAACCTGATACAGGTACCCGGCTCTGCTGTCACTCGCATTTCTGCTTGGCAGGCGGTGGGTCTCTGCTATCGACGGGGTTCCGCGAGGGTTCGCGTTGGGCCTTACGTGCCATTTTTTATTCCTTTGTGAAGTAAACGGCTTTGACAGGTAGAAACCAATATAGTCTAGATAGTATCTGCAGAAAAGAACTGGGGAAAAGCAAATCCCTAGTCTAAATCAGATTAATATTCAAATCCACTGATTAGCACTCTCCTGCCACTCCAGGTAGTGCAAAGGCACGCGGTAAGATACTAGGCTCCTTAAGGCAGAGCTTTGTCCCGTGCCATCCTTTTTGATTTACAACCATTTGTTCACTATATACCTTCAGTATAATAAAGACGTAGACTTCTTCTGCGCCTTTGTGTTTTGTGACAGTTTTGTGTAGCCCTATGGAATTTCTTTAAGAAGTCTCTCACGATAATGTGCAATGTATGTTAGTTTCTGGGATCTGGAAAAGATGGGTGAAGTTTAAGTTTTGTAATTGTTTTTTAATCTATATATATACACAAAATCTGAAGGAAATCAAATTGTCAAGAAGTTTGGGAACACGTCCCTGTTCTGTATGAGACAGTTTTCCCAGGCAGAATGGGAACAAAAACGTGACAAAGGGAAGTCTCAAAACTTGAATTTCACTTCTGTCATGTTGTGGAAGTTAAGGTCCTCTTTCAAAGCAGAACTTTTAGTGATCTATTTGCAGAGATTAAAATAATGTAAGCCACTGTAAAGGCACAATCATACATTCTAATCTGGATAACCCATCAGGATATGGAGAACAGCTTCTTCATGAATGTGAACGATCAAGTGAGAGAGGTGTGCAGCCAGCTCGCAAAGGACCCTCACCTGAAAGGAGGCTACAACGCAATGGGCTTCTCCCAAGGAGGCCAGTTCCTGTAAGTTTAGACTTCTGTTCCATGTCCAGTGATTTCTGTTGGGGTTTAGGTTCCAACTTCAAACTCTTTCGCAGTACTAAGCAGATTTAAACTGACAAACCCCTTTGTAAAGGCTGCGCTCCAAAGGAGGCAAGAACGTGTTTGCCTGTAGCCCTCCTCTACCAGAAAGGGTTAATTAGCTTTGCAAACCTTGCTCAATTGGAGCCCTGTGAAGCAGTATTGGCGGCCTGAGCACCAGCTCAGCTCCTTCATCTTTCTCCACAGGAGGGCGGTGGCCCAGAGGTGTCCTTCTCCTCCCATGCTCAACTTGATTTCCGTTGGAGGGCAGCACCAAGGTAGCCTCCTCTTGAGCCATCAGTCACACCTCCTACCCACTGCGAAGGGGGAGGGGGGCTCTTGTTGGCAGGAGGAATTATTTTTGTTTTGGCCTCTTCCTAAAAACTGGCTTTTCTTGTGAAATAAACCGGTCCTTTGTTCCTGTCTGTGATCTGCTTTGGCCCAGTTGTTAGCCGACTGTGTTATCTTCTGTCTTGGTCTTGCTTAGCTGGCAGTGAGGAGGGACCTTTGTAAGCAGACAACTTACTGTCTGAGTAGAATTCTTACACACTTTGGAAGCACTTGGGATTAGTTGTTTCAGTAGAAGACATTTCTAACTACAGAGCAAAGCCTTTGTGAAACTACACGCTCTGGGTCACAAGGATATTTTACAGTTGTCGTGTGGAAGGCTAAAGCCCCAAGGAAAGGGAGGTGCTTTTTGCAGTAGATTACAGAGGAAGCACGAAATGGAATCAAAGAGGCGTACAGTTAAGAGTGGCTGGCAAGGAATTTCAAATACTCTCCCCTGAGATGTTCCATGGCTTGAGTCTGTCTGTTTGTAGTGCAGCGGGAAGACTTGTAGGGAACCATCCTGAGACCTCCTGGGAGCACACCAGGCAAGCCAGACAGTGTTCCACTTGTCCGCATGGCCCGTTCTCCAGAGCAATACCCTCGGCTCAAGAGCATCATCCATTGTCTTTGTGTGCCCAGGGGCAGGAGAGCTGTCTAATGAGATTGCAGGATTAAAGGCCGCCTGATTCCCTGGGGAATTCTTGCTGCTGCTCTGAAAGAGGGTGGTTCTTTACCAGCTGGAGGGATTAAGGGATTTGAGTTTGGCTCACCAAGTTGTTACTCATGTCTATCTACCCCAGGCGTGTATGGCTTTCCACGCTGTCCCGGTGAGAGCTCCCGTATCTGTGACTGGATCCGAAAGACGCTGGATGTGGGCGCCTACACGCAAGCTGTTCAAGAGCAGTGAGTGTATTCATCAGGCTGCAACGACAGGAGCCAGGCCCACGTGAGAAGCTCTGGGTTTCCGATCTGATCTTTGGTTTCTTTCTCCTCCAGCTTGGTACAAGCAGAGTATTGGCACGACCCTCTGAAGGAGGAGGACTACAGGAAAAACAGCATCTTTTTGGCTGACATAAATCAGGAGAGGGTAAGGACCTGGCTGATGATCAAACGCTAGCAGGAGAGCAGAAAAGCCTTAGCAGTGAGTTCCTTTGCGTTAGCTCTCCCTCGCAGTAGTTTTGCTGGCGTTCAAAGGGGAGCATTTTTTTACCCCGCATCCCAGGAGCGTACAAAGTGTTTGTGCTGGTGGATTTGTGAGAGTTGTCCGTGGCAGCGCAGTTCCCGTCTCACTGCACTCTTTCGGAGTGGTTGATCTACGTAATGCCACGTGCTCAGCCCACCCATTACGTTTCAAGTGGGCAGATCCTCTCCGTTCCCTGGGAAGGCAGGAGAGGCCCATCTCCTCTTCACAGACTGGAGATGAGGCTGAATGCCACGAGCACAGCCAAGGGAGGCTGGTGACAGAAACACACGTTCCCACCTCCTGCGCTGGTGCAGCCCAGGGTTTCCCTTGCAGGTGCAGGGCAAGCTGGAGCAGGCGGCTTCCCTGTCTCAGTGGGCTTTCCAGTGACTTGGATCTGTTCTCTGTTCTTCTCAGGGCATCAATGAGACGTACAAGAAAAACCTGATGGCTCTGAAAAAGTTTGTGATGGTGAAATTTCTCAACGATACCATGGTCGACCCTCCGATCTCTGAGGTGAGGCAGGCAGGGTGGGCGCTGCTTTTGGTTCTAGCGCGGTTCTGGTTTGTTCTTTGGTGGCAGAACTTGAGGGTGGCAAGGAGCAGGCTGAGCACAAACGTAGGCCTGGTACTGCACTGTGTCCAGCAGAAGCTGGTGAAAGCCTGCTTATCTCCTGGGAGCCCCTCAGCAACTGTTTCCTTGTTTTCATTCTGACAGTGGTTTGGGTTTTACAAAAGCGGCCAAGCCAAGGAGACCGTGCCGCTGAAGGAGACCTCGCTGTACACAGAGGTACGTTCTGCTGGGGGCTGAGGGGTTTCTGCTGTTCCCGCTCCATAGTGTCCCTGAGGCTTTGAGGAGCTCTAAACCCTACATCTCTGCTCTACTCACCATCTCTGCTGTTCCTGGGGCATCACCTCCTCTTGCCAGTAGCTGTTTGGGAAGGCATTTCCCTCCAGGCCAGTTCTGGCAGCGGGAATTACAGTGATCACCTCATGCCTAGATCAAGATCTCCTTGAGCGTGTGTTTATTGAACTCCGCTCCTTTTTAAAGCCTTGCCCTTAGAGTCATCCAAAGTGCCTTTTTCCCCCCTCTACGAGGAGGAGCTTTGAAGAGCCGAAGTGGAACCCACTCTAGCCTGCCAGCCACTTCTGCTGCAAGAACGGTTTCTGACTATCAATCACCACTTTTCTCAGTGCTGGGTTCCCCAGCCAGGGCCAGCGTTTGGCCGTGGCCGGGCCCCGGGAAGCTACGGTCACACTTCTCTCTCTGCAGGATCGCCTGGGGCTGCAGGAGATGGACAAAGCCGGCAAACTGGTGTTCCTGGGAGTGAAAGGAGATCACCTGCACTTCTCAGAAGAGTGGTTTTACACCACTATCCTCCCCTTCCTCCAGTGAAGCTAAGGGGAGGCACCCTGTGACACCAGCGGGGAGGGTCTGCCACTGTAGTTAATGCAGCTGCTGCTGTGCAACAGCACTTTCTGTGTACAAGCCTGCAGGGATCTGGGGAAGGGGAAGAGGGGGTTTAGCTCAGCAGTTCCACAGTGTGCGGAGGCAGCACCTGTTACACTGTAGTAAGAGACCAGGGTTTGTCTGGCTGTAATTACACTCCAATACGGGTGGACTGAGCCTTGCACTAACTCTGAAGCGCTCCACGCTGCACAGGCCCTGGTCAGTCTGCGGTTCTCAGAGCTGCAGCTGCGCCGGTCACTTGGCGATGGCAAAATGATCAGCTGCCTGAGAGGTTTGTTTTCCCTGTCGCCTGTTCCTTGCAGGCTGCAATGGCAGTATTAACCGAAATCACTAGTGTGAGAATGCTGCATCTCGTTAGGGGATTGGCAAGTAGACTTATAAGGCCGTATGCAGAGCAAAGACAGTACAGCCTCTCCAAGACGGGGAAAAGGGGCACATGTAGGGGTTTCTGGGGAAAAGGAGCGTTTTGTATTAAGTGGGTATTAACAGCTTGAACGGTTTTCAACTAATGGCTTGTTTTATGCACTTATGTACAGCAAATGAAATCAATAAAGAACTTACTTAACTTCTAACCAACTAAACAGAGAGATTTGACAATTACTGACAACTCGATTCAAGGCGAGTTGAGGAAAGTCTCTGCTTCCCCACAGGGAAAGTATTCAAAGCAGGGTCAAGCAGCAAGGGGCATCTGAGGTCCTGTGTGCCTCCCAAGAGTAAACGAGAACCATTGTAATGAGCAAGTTGGCATTAACTTTATTCTATCTTCTGTATAATCTTAAGTACATAAGAAAGGTTTTTTTCACAAGCCTCAGGAGAAGACAAGTACAAGTCACAGAACAGTCTCAAAATAAAAAAAAAATTGCATATTTTTTGTAAGTTTTGTCCTAGAGAAAAAGAACATTGACACTTTACAGAGGAAATGCATTTAAGATATGCTTATGCCACCCGAGGCATTGGAAAACTGAAGGTCAAAGCACGTGCAGCTCCCTTTATGGGCCAGTACAGTACTGTGTCTGAGATCCATCACTCTGCTCCAGGGCCCTGGAACAGAGGCTACAAGCTTCCACCAAAGTAAAGAGCCAAGCAACGGGGGAAGGGGAGGTTGAGAGAATTCACTTTATGGGGCCTGACTGCAGATGAGGAAGAGAGTGATGAACTGACTTGATCCAACTCGGGTATTTGCAACACTGCAGTACTGACCCTGGAACAAAGGAGACCCTTCCTCTGCAGAAGGGGACAGGTTCAGAAGAACTGTCCTGGAAGACTGAACCTGAGTTCAGCTGCTCGAGAAGGAAGCCCTGGGGCAAAGATTCCCTTTGAGGTGGGAGGGCTTACGGAATAAGAGGCGCTCAGCTCCAAGCTACCAGCCAGACTGCCGGGGAGGGTAACTGCATTACTCCACTGCAGTCTTCCTGTGGCACTGGTTAATAGAAAGCCTCCTGTCATGGCACAATCAGAAATACACTGAGCTAGTAGGAATGATGAAAGAGAAATTGGGGTGGAATGCTGTGGCCCAGGTCCTCAGCCTTTGGTCCGACAAAGCCATTCCCATGTCCTGTAATGCCACCAACTACCACATGGAGCTGGAATTAGCAGCTTCCAGGACCTTCTTGAGACATCTGCCGTAGCAACTGCGTACCCTGGACCCTGACATAAACCATTATTTGTTAAAAAGGGGACAATATTCCTCTCTCACATTAACAGTTTGCTTAAAGGCAATACAAAAAACCTCCGAAAAACACTCTGAAAGCCAACTGCCAGTACTGGCTGTGAAGTTCACCAAAAATCTGACTTGATCAATTGGCGCAGTTAGAGCAGACAAGGGGAGAGAAAAAAAAAATACACCTTCCTGCTAATAGATGTGGACAATAACTGACCCGCCACCTACACCAAACCCCAGCCAGAGGTATTTCAGTGACGGCAGGCAGCTGTGTCTCTCGGGTAGAAGAGAAGCAGTTTGAAAGCAGAAAGGTACAAGAAATCTAAGAGAATCATCTGAAAGCAGATCTGTCCCACAGCAGGACCAGGGGAGGGCACGAGCCTTGGAGCTTTTCTGCTTAGCCAGCAATTTCCGTCACAGTGGTAACCAACTTCTGACCGTTCCACACTGTCTTGAACTGTTCTGGGACAGGGAATTCAGTCTGGAGGGTAAAAATAGGAATTGGTTGTCAAAAAACAGTTTATGACTGAGACTAGTAACTACTCCCACTGCTTCAGGCATTTCTTTTCTAAGATACACGCTATGTCCCCTCCTGTACCACAAACACTGCTTGTTCTGCCCCCAAGAGATCCAGAGGAAGAAGAAACTCTCACAAAACAGCAAGTATCTCCGTAGAGACAAACAGCTTGATTTGGTGCTTTTAGCACCTGATCATTGTCCACCACCTCCAAGTCTAGAATTGTCCCTCCCAGACCTCACCATCACTGTGACATTCCCTGCAGGGCTCAAAATATGAGTTTTGCCATGCATTACCCCAACCCCAAGCAGATCACAATGATTTCAAACTTCATGCTTACAAAGTCACCGCCCTCTGTGGGAATAAGGACATTCATCTCTGATGACTTGGCACTGACGATTTCGCAGTCTAGGGAGCTCTTGCTCAGATACACATGGCAACCGTCTGTCTTGTTGATGGAAATTGTTGGCACTTTACCCATTACCTGGCAGGGTGGTCAAAGCAGCAGTTAAGAGGAGGATTAGCTTGAACTGGGCAACCACAACGTTTTTCTTTTGTGCTTGCCTTCAAGGCAAGAGGTTTGACTCCAAGCCCGCTGCGCACAGACACGCTGGATTCACGTACTCCCTCACCTTTGGCAAAAATCCAAAGTTATTTCTTGTTTTGATCTCTTTAGAACAAAACTACAGTGAGCACTGGGCACACTGACCATCCCAAATCAGACACCAAAACTGGAATCAGAGTAGATTCTGCTGCTGGCCTCCTCCTTCGGCAGTCACACAGCACTGCCAGCCTCACAGAGGCTAATCTTTTACCTAGAGCCCCAAAGCGGCTCAGTGAGGCAAATTTCAGCCACTTCCTAAGGGCTGGGCAGGGCGAGCTGCGGAGCAGTAGGACAGATGGCGTTTCATGAACGTTCTCCGCAGATGCACGTTCCTGTTCTAGAAATAAAACTACCCAAAGAAGCAGATGCTACAGACGCCCTGTTGCACAGTGCAGCAGTCATACTCCAGGCAGAGAACAGGTCGCAGACACTCACCTGAACTTTAACGTCCCTGCTGTTTATGATCTCTACGATGCCCACCACGTCATCGAACACCAGCCCTAACTTCTTACAGTTATCTGCAAAGACGAGACAGATTAGCTCACAAAAAGGTTTTGGACACTCAGCCTTCTGCAAGCAGACCAGCACGCAGAAGCGGTTTTCAGGGTTTCTCCACCTACCGAGGGTGATGGAGTTGATCTTGCCTTTGATTTGGAGCGTACTATTTGTGCACTTGAAAACGTATGCTACCTGCTTCAACTCTGTGTCACTGATTACCAGGTTAGTGGCATTCTCCTGGTTTTCCTGAAAAGGCATGGAAAATGCACCTTATTTTTGGAACGCACACCAATTAATCCATGTGAAGAGCAGCCCCTTTAAAAGCAAACTGCACGTACCTTCAGGCTCATGCCCCTTACAAGAAAGGTCTTCAGCAGGCCCTCCTTCCCTGCTGCAAAGCTCCCATCCCTCCAACCCACTCATGCCAACGCCGGGCACTCACCACTCTCCACTTTTTGCCCTCTAATTCGAGCAACGCAGGTGCCTTTGGAGAGGTTTTTTGGGAGGGATTAGCGTTACAGGCTGGTTTGGGAGCAGTGAAAGGTTTGGGTCCACTTCTCACAGGACCCCCTTGGTTCTTCAGTGCTGGATTCTTGTGGGTCTTCATGTCATCTGAGACATGTCTTAAGCCTGCAAGAGAAGCCAAACCTGAGTTCCAGCTCTCCTCCAAGAACGCAGTTTTCACAAACACCAGACATCAGTGATTACAACAACCGGGATAACGTTTTTCAAAATGCAAACAAATTACTGAGACTGGGCCTAAGCTGAACCCGAGCATGAGTGACAGCAAGTGAAAGAGGGAGTAAGAAACACTTGACACGATATTGACAAGCACACAAGATGTACTGTAGAACCAGAAAGCGCCAGCTCTTCCACTCTGCAGCTGGAAAAAGCCCTGAGGCAAGCACCTCACCTTTGTTTCATGTCTGTCCTGATATGCTAGCCATGTAACAATGCTAACCAGGTAACACACAAAAGGGGTAAGTTTTGTGCAAATATGAATAGGTGCGAAATTGTGCTTTTTGTACTTGAGACATGCAGGCAACCAAAGGGCTCCCTCTCTGTTCCAGCTAGAGACTAATCTCTTGCTACACCCGACAGGTGAGGCTGAGAATTCTAACTCAGATGTGCACCCTTTGTGCCTGGGAACTGCCTCAGGGCTGCTCCTGCTCCCAGCCTCATCCTCGGACCAGGTGGTGTTTCATTACTGCAAGCCTACTTTCTAAGCAGGTGTATTGAGGGACAGCAGCGAAGCAAGGATTAGCAGCACAACAGTACTCTGGCTCACGGCTGCCCTCCCTCCACTAGCTATTTCCACCTACCGGAGGTGATTCCTTCTCCCCGATTGATCTGGGCGAAGAGTGCGGAGCGGGAGGCAGAGTCATCTGTGCTGGAGCTCGTGGGGGCAGGAGCAGGCGGGGGAGGAGGGCCTGGCGGGGGAGGCGCAGCCCCAGCTGGGGGAGCAGATGGTGATTTAGCCCCTTCTGTTGCTACAGGACCCTGTAAGAGGCCGGCAACAGGAAAGGCAATTGCACAAGTTCTGTATCTGCTGCAATAATCATGCAATACTCACCTAAGAAGCTCCTGCAGACGTAGCCAGCACTTACTGTTTTGCTCCAGGTCAGCCCTGTGGTGTGATACTCTTTGATATAGGCCTGCAGCTCTGTCCAGACACTCAGATAAGCTTTCACCCAGTCCACTTGCTTTTTATCTCTGAGGACACAAGATCGTAAGAAGTGAGCAGGTGCATTTGCCACTGCGACCCAAAGACTACAAACAGTTCTTTGCATCTCTCCACCTCTCAGCCTAGAGGCAAGACGCAGCTGGACCAGCACAGCAGCCTCGCGCCTCCAGCACTACGTTCCTGCTTCAGTATTAATCTCGCACCTGCAGGCAGAAGGCCATGGGCCTGCTCTGCACTGTAACCCATTTTAATTGAGGAGTCTGGTACTTCCAACAAGACCCATTCCCGAGACAACTTTCTGCCCTGGGAAACAGTTGAGCCACCAGATGATGCTGAGACAAGAGCAGCACTACACTCGCTACCACTGATTGCAGCTGCAACATGAATGGAGGGAATCTTGTTCCTAAGGATCGGGAAAGAACAGCTAAGTGAGGCTTTATAAATACGACCTGCTTTTAAACAGAAGACTGAAGTAAAGACGAAGGCGGCTGTGGATAGAGACTGAAGCAGTCCCTACATACCCAGTTAGCTGTGTTCAATGACATTTTTAAGAGATAAGGTGAACTTACACATCCTTGTACTCCTTGAGGATCCGGTTGGTATAAAACATGGCAGCATCCGTCATTTCCTTCACGTAGGGACCAGGCTTTGGAGCCTAAAGAAGAATGAACACATTGGCATGGAACAGCTGACCAGGGTGCCACACTTCTCCCACCAGCCCAAGGAAACCACTTCCCACTGGAGCTCTTACCATGGCCACCCAGCCCAGGGCTGGGATGCTCTCGCTGACTGCTGATAAGTGATTGAACAGTTTGCTACCACGGTTCTTCTCCCTGAAATTCTGCACCATCTGGATTTGCTCTGAAATCGGTTTCAGAAGCGATGAGAACGCATTCTGCAAGACAAGAGGGACGATGACAATTAAGCACATTACTATTGCTCTGGAATGGCTGCACATCTTCACGGGCAGCTCTGCTGAGATGACAGCCACTCCAAGGAAGATTCCAACTGGCACAAGTTACTGCTACTGCTACAGCTCCTGTGCAGGCTCGGCCCTCCCCGCAAGCCGAGCTCAGTCCCACAGCCTAGCTCCTCTGGGGCTGAAGTCACAGCTCCCAACCGGATTGGTACTATGGGAGTACGCCAAGAACTGTGACTCATGTTCAATCCAAGAGACACCGACAAAGCTTGTTAGTAACGAGGACGAAAATAGCATGTGCCGTTCCTGGGTTCTTTTGTTCCAAGACAGTTTGTCAAATTTCTCCTCTCCTTTACAAACCCTCAGAGAAAGGGGCGCTAGGCAGGTTTTTGCAGTTTGGGATCTACAGCCTGCATTACAATCAGAGTCTCAGCAAGTTCTCAAGTCACTCTATCAAGCCAGACTTCAGATTCAAGTTACTTCTCAAGTCAATCCAAGCCTTTAATATTTGGATGATAAAAATTGTTTCTGTGTGCTGTCCACTTTGAACACTGACTGAAAGCGCTTAGAAGTCTTCTGAGAGCAGAGCAGAGCAGAACAGCCAATTGCACATTTCCAGAGATGCCTCCTGGGTAACTTTTATTTCCTCTAGGATCAGAAATTTTCCTGCTGCTGGCAGCCACGAGGGACAAATTTGGGCAAAACTTGCTTTTCAAAGCCTCGGCTTTTCCATTTGCTGTCCCTTCCCCCGTCTAGGTGAAAACACAGAGGTTCCAAGGACCACTGGCCAGGCTACACTTTGAGAAGCTCCAGCCTAGCACCACTGTCAAGTGACAGGATGGGGAAATTCTTCGCCACAAGCAGTGAGAGTTCATACATTTCGCAGTTTAGACTGGCTGCTCCAAAACTGACTAGACTCCTGCAAGGCAACCTGCGCTAGATTAAGGTGGTTGGTTGTTCATAGTCCTTTATTTAAAATAATGTCAGTGGAATTTATAAGCAGATTCTTAGACTAGAGGCTATGCAGAGCAGCATCCGAGCAAGCTGGTGAAAGAGAAACAACCCTCCGATGCTGACTTTGGGGAAAAAGATGGGAGATATATTTTGCAGCAGGTATGAAAGTACCACAGAAATCCAGCTACCACAATGTAACAGTAGAAGCCATGACTAAGCCAGATAATAACTGCAAAGAAAAGCAAGGTGGGATGCTGTTGCTCAGGAAAAACAGTTCTCAGCAGGAAAAAGCCAATGCCTTCAGGATCAGATTCTCAGTCACACATCCTGCTGAGAAGCAGCAGCCTAGGGCAAAGCGTTAAATTACTTGCTAAGGACAGATCAATCCTAAAAGCCTAGCTGTTATTCAGAGGCCATTCAATAGAGACAAGTGTCTGTTATACTTCAGGAGGAGTTTAATGCCTGAAAGTCTCTAAGCATCACATAATGAAAAGCACGCTGTAAGCAAATCCCACTGTGGCTCCTGTCTCAGACAAGTTCCTGTCTGCAGGTTGCATCTCAAGGAACAGTGATTGTGCAGTGCTGGTGCCAGGTGAAACTCGAGACAGACGCTGTGAGATCACATTCACAAGCTGCTCTGACAGCTACAGAAAACTACTTGCTCTAATGACTGGAAAATGCCAGTTCTGCAGCTCTAAAAATCAGCCTCTGGAATTCTGCCCAGTATTGGGTGAACACCTGAAATAGTTCATGCTTTTAGCAACTGCCACCTCACGGATGCACGCGTCTCCAGTCCTCCTCCGGTTGCTCATCTGGAGCAACTGTAACAGCCCAGACTCCCCTACAGTGGCAGTCATCCCTGACTCTGAGGGAAGGGCATACAAGGTTTCTGATGAGCCATTTCCCAGACTTACCTCTGCTGGCTGCTGATGTTGAGATGCCATCACCAGAAGAGCCCTCTCACTCATCAAGCCCGCATGAACCATCTCAGCCTAAGAACAGAGAGAAACACAACAGAGCTTCCCTTGCACCCAGCGCAACGCTAATAGCCACTCATGCTCCCTCTGCTCGCAGTTCCTCATCCGTAAGAAAGCAGCTACGCTGATCTCAAAGCACATATTCTTGGAGACACCCATCCTTGGAGAAAACTTCAGAGAGTGTAACAGCTCTTGGGCTGGGTAGTTTACAGGCCTCCTAAAGGCATGCGCTGAAGTCCGTGAAGAGAGCTAGGCACCTAACTAACAAAGATGTCAAGAAGGAGGTTTGAGTCATAGCATGTGTAGGTGACAATCTGCTGGAGGGCATCTGCACCCGTTTTGAATCCTCAGGGATTATTAACATCCTAGAATACAGCCCTAAAGGAAAGCAAACACTGACAGTGAACTTGGCCCTTAACAGCCCTGAAGAACAAGCAGCATGTATTTAGAGAGGAGGGACAACGCGAGTCCTTACATGCTTCTGCACATCCCCGCCAACTTCTTTGCTGATCTTGATGTACTCAGCTACTGGGCCAGCCAGAAGGGCATCGAAAGCCTGCACGTACTGAGCCACTCCTGCACAGAAAGAACCAGAGCACAGGTATCACCGAGAGGCACCGGGTGGGCTTCTGGGCCGGGAGCGCTCGCACACGTGCTCTGCGCACCTGGGCCGCACCTCCCACCCGGGTCACGTCGACCAAACGCAGGAGGCTCAGCCCAAAGCACATAGCCAAATGCAGATGAGGGAAGCGCTGCAGCCACAGGAAGTCCTTATCTTAGCAGGACGGTAACCGCAGGCTTCTCTGCGTTTGCGCAGCATCTGCTGTGAAACTCACTTCCCCTCTGTGCACAGCCAGTTCATCTAACAGCCCTCTGCACGACCTGCACCAGCACCACCCGCTCTGCAACAGCTACTGCTGATGTCCGACACTCCCACAGCACCCGGCCAACGCTTCAGCCCAGGGGCCAAGGTGGGGCGGGTACTTTGGGCCTTACCTTTGGAAGAGCCATCTCCACACATGCCAGGTCCTTGGCACACCGTCTCCAGGCGCTCCACAGCCTTCTCCAACCGTTCAACCAGTCTTTCCATATCTACCGGTGTCCACAACCTGCACAGACAGAATACAATTATTCGAGTCCTCCAACAGTATAAAACTCATAGGCCAAATACTGAAGAGGGTTTATCAGCTGTCTGGTACAAGCTCCACCAGTTCCAGAAGAATAATTTCTACCTAGCTCTGCACCCTGATGATGGGTAGCAGGGTACCCTCAAATTAGCAGGGATGTTTGGATTACACAACAGCCACTTTGTATTGCTGCAGTCGCTCCTTAATGGCCACAGTCTTATTACGTTGTAAGGACTTCTTACACGTATAAGGACACTAAAACTTACATCTTCTAACCTTGTGTTAACAGCACTGAATAAGACACAGGTCTGCAAGAATCTCATTGCAGTCAGTTCTTGGCTAAAGCCCCAGCTGTGACCATACAACAAATCAAGTACGAGTGGTTTGCTGGGAGTTCACGCACTTCAGGTTAGAACGAGTGGTTTTGTTTCTGCAAATGCATCCTCGGGGACCTCCCGGAGTCTTTAATTCCTCCAAGCAACATCTATAACTCTAGCATCGCTGCAGTGGAGAGCATCAGCGTGCAAAACGAGCCACCCTGGCACACGCTCAGACGAGCAGCTGCACACACTAAGAAGGCTTAGCTGCTTCTACAACAACGCGCCCCTGATCATGCCCTCCCTCTACAGGCTTTGGCATCTGAACTGCAGAATCTACTCTGCAAGCACTGCACAGGAAGGCGATTTAGGCACCTAAGTCATTTGAAGCGCCTCATCTGGAAAAGTCTTAAATGTCATGTAAACTTTCCATTAGTTGCTGCTTTGCAGAGACTCAGCACCAAGGAGCAAGACAAGTCACGCTCCAAGCACACTCATGCACAGGGAATGCAGGGAGCGGGTAGCAAGTCACCAATTGCATTTTTATCTTATCACCACATCACGATTATGGCCTGGACACAGCTTCCTCCTTCTTCCAGCAGCCTGCGAGAGCTCAAAGCCCTGCCTGGAGGACAGGACAGCGTCCCTCCCAGCACATTCCCCAGCATGCCCAACAAGGAAGGCAGGGTTTACCCAGCTGTGTCGATGAACTGATACCAGATCTCCCTCAGAAACAAAACCTGAAGTTCCAACTAGGGTTTTGCTTTTGCTCACAAGCCTTCTCAACCCTGCTCCAAAGTGCACGTTTTCACCCAGTTTCCAGAGGACGAGGGGCAGATCCAGCATTAGTCACAGGCGGCACTGATGTCACAAGACAAACAAGACCATTTTCCAGCCCTCTTTCGCCTGCTTGCATCAGGAGAAGCAGCGCTGTTGTGGGGGCAGGGGAGAGGCCTCCCCCTTTCCAGAGGAAGAGAGCGGTTTCCTCCTGGGTGCAAGAGCGAGCCAGAGGAGATACTGTGCATAAAGCTGGACAGCAGTAACTGGATGGCTTCCAGATACAAAAAAGTTCAGAGAGGCTGAAACTTGTGGGCGGTCACCCATATAATCACCAGTAATGAATACCTCTTTTTTTATTCTGTACAACGTAGAGATCCTGACCACAGGATCGTCAGCGCTCTGCCGCAGCCGAGGACGACGCATCCAGAACAGGGCTCATGTCTTCAAGTGGGAGCGCAGCCAAGAGTGGGGCTCGGCCTCCCCAGCTCTCAGCACGCTGAAAGAAGGGGGTGGGGGTTTCCCCAAAAGAGCCACCTGTTAAGGAAATTCTCCTGTGCTTTGGGAGTGCAGCAAGATAGGAGGGGTGTAATGCAGGGGTTTCAGGAAGGACACCAGGTTTACAGAGGGCTGGGCAGACAAAGCTGCTGTTCTGTACCACTGATCCCCACCACATTCCACTTGAGGCTCTAATCTGATCAGCCCCATTACAGAGTTGCAAACTGCATTTCAAATCAGGATTACAAACCAGAAAGTCCAGATGGAAAGCTGCTTCCGACGCCCAGCAATAAAACATGCTGTTGTGAGGAGCGGATCGCATCAGTTCTAGAAAAGCTGTCAGGATTAATGTCCTTTAACAAGACAGCATTCCTTGAGATTGGGATCGCTTCCAGTCTCCTTGCCGTTTGACACATCCCTCCCGGGCCCCAGTGGCTTTCCATGACAGAAGGGGACATGAACCCTCAGTGCTCGATACCAGCTTTGTAAACCTAGCACTACCTGGCAGATGGTGAACTCATTTTAATTTCTGGTTAATGGGCAGCATTAGGACAACTCACACGGTAAGTCACTTGGTAAATTGGCAGCAAAATTGCAGCTAAGTGCAGGCAGCAGAAGGTCCTAGAGCAGGCAGCCATATCTCGGTCACTCCTTGCTACAGCTATCTCGACTCGCCCTTACTATGTGCTTTGCCCTGTGGATGCAGCTCTTTCTGCTATCTACGTACCCATCCAGAATGGAATAAAAATATTTAGTTGTACAGACCAGAACCTAACTAACATCAACAGCCTGCGTCTGCAATCCAGAGAGATTAAAGTTTAGCAAGGGAAAAATAAAAAGATCACGAAGCAGACCTGCCTCGGCTACACCTAAACAGCGTTTTGTCTACCGATCACTCTGAACGCAGAATAACTTGTGACAAGCTGACTTCATGGATCTCGTTTGCCTTCTTTAAAGAGGACACTGAGACATACAGATCACTGAAGAGTCATTTTCACTCAGCACACCATCCTGTGCTCGGGAGGACCACAAAAGGCTTTCAAGCTACACCGTGCAGCCGGGGGTTAGAGTTCTCCCGCTGACAAGTGGAGCTGAGATGAAGCTCTCCCTCTTGGGACTGTAATGGGGGGTTTAAATCTGGTCTTGTTTATATTCAATTGAACTTTGATTACCAATGGAGCGGAAGCTGTTGACTCGCAGCAAACACGCATTTCATCCCGGGCCAGAAAGGCCATTCATTTTCATGGCACATTTGGTTAATCTATTAACTAGCCTTTATTTCCATCAAAACTTGGGAACATGGTTTTGAACACACTGTGCAGCAAACAGGCTTTCATCTACCACCAGACTGCCTTGATATGCTGATCAGAGCAATAAAGGGAAGGGATTTTATCTGTAAAAACGCTAGCTATCCCAGAGCCGATCCCGTACAACACCACGGTAAGAGGAGTTTCCTGTTTGGAGAACATCAAGGAGTCAGCACGTCCCAGCCAAAGGCCGGTCCTCAGAGGAGGGAGCAAGTTTCTCACAAAACCGGCACAAATGAAACTCTTCCGGTTGCCTGAGACAGCACACGAACCTGAGTCCTCGCTCAGACATTCTGGAAGACACAAATGTTAGTTTTATGTCATAGCCAGAGCAAGTCAAACCTACGCCTCTGTTCAGATTCAGCTTTTGCAGAGCCCAACAAACTGCTGTCAGCAACGTGAAATTTGCATCAGCTACTTCCTGTTTCTACAGGCAAAAGGAATAAAGATGGGACAACTAAATTAAGAACATACCACAGTTTATTTCTGAGCTGACACTGGAATATCTCAGGGGATCAGCTACCAGATGACTTCCAACATTTATATCTTCCAAAAGCCCAAAGAATTTTTTTTTTCCAAACAGTTCAGCTCATCAATTAAGGAACTATGTGAAGCCAGACAGGACTCAAATGCCTGAATTTAGTCAGTTGTCAGGACCAGCCACGAACACAAGGCAGCTATTGCTAGTCCCAGCAGCTGCCAAGACTGAGATCTCTGTTTATAGTACAACAATAGCTGTTGACATTGCTCCAGAACCCATGGTGTCTACTTCTGGTATTTCAGATCTACTTTATTTAGAAAACCAAGAATGCTTAAAAAAAAAAAATCAATCTGGACCCTATTTAAGCTCTCAAATAACAAATCCTACTGAAATTATTTAAAATGTTATTCGACATTTTTACTTGAAAATTAGGAGACGGTGAAAGTACCACCTCGCTCCACACTAGAGCAAGCACAAGGACTCCTTGTTCATCGCAATTATAAGGAATAGGAGATTTGCACTTGCCAGACTCTTTTGCTATGCTCCTCTCATTTCCATTCCCCGTCAGGGTGACGAATCCACCAGGGAAGTAACTGAGGATCTGAGATCTCAGCTAAATTGGACACAGTACCAAGCTCCATGTCAGGAATTCAGAGCACCGAACCTCGTCGGCACCCCTCCGGAGCTGTGCCTGCTCAAGCAGAGCCTGCTTATTTGTTACGTGAGTAACGGGGGCCGTTTCTGGTTTTCAGAAAGCTCAGCAGTATTCCAGGGGACAGGAGGATCGCCTCGGGAAGAGAAAGGGAACACAGCAGTTTCTCGAGGTCACCGATTCCTGGTTTTCCAGCGATGCGCATCTACAGCCCAGGTCTTGGGGAACTGCAGAAGGCGGCGCGCAAAATCCTGTGACCCGGCGCGCGGGACGCCGTGCCCCTTCTTTCGTTTTGCTGTCACCAAATCCAAAGCAATCACTCGCGCGTTCATCCCACCCTAACCACCGCCGCCGCAACGCACGAGGCAGAAGAGAAGCCAGGAACAGGCTCCGGACCCCGAGCCCGGGCAGCTGGGGAGGGGGCCCGCTAGCTGGAAGCACAAACTCCAGAAACACCCCCGCGCGAGGCCGCAGCAAAGCGGTCCTGTCGCGACACGCGGGCTGTGTCAC
>VZSC01015854.1:0-10122 GCA_013398225.1 Steatornis caripensis
AATTGGTTCTGTCTTAGCTCAAACCAGGACAGACTTCATCTAAAAAGATTTGTAGAAGTCTCCTCTATTTCACAAGATTAGGGCACAAATAGGTTATTTTCAAAAGCAACCCAGACTATAAACATGAAGTGTTAAAAAAACCACCACGGCAAACCCACAAAAACCACAGAAAAATGGACAAAATCTCCTTTAAATCTGAAGATATTTTTCAGTCTCAAAATTAATTTAGTTTCTGTTCAGTTGGCTGCAGGGTCCCAAAAATGCATATATATGCTTAACAATTCTACTTTTTGTAATTTTACAAACGTAAATGTTTTCTTTTCCTAAAGAGGATGGATGACAATTTTTTTTAAAATTGCTTAAAAATTACTAAGTAATGAAAATACTTGACAGATAAGGATATACTCACAGACCATACTAAAACACCCATGGTTATCTAGATGATGCCAAATCCAGTCAAAAAAAAACCAAACCAAAAGTTACAGTAAATTTTCTCCCATATCTAAGGTACGAGTCCCTTTAGTGTTCCTGTAAAAATTTAGTGATTTTTTAGAGCATCAGTATTTTCTGATAGCCTTGTGATTGATTACTCATGCACTTTATGGATTCAAAGGCTGGATCTGATAGTCTGTTTTGGCAAGGGTACACACAAGTGGAAGTGGGTAAGTAGTATGGGAACAGCAAAGCAATAGCAAGGATGATGATGTTCTTTCATGATCAGCCTTTACTGGTATTAATCATATTATGGTATCCTGGACTATTTTCAGATGTAATCTCATCATACTCCTTTACCATAAGTATGGTTTTGCTGCTAGGGTGATCTTCCATGACAGGTATATGCAGGTTCAGCAGCTTATACACATATTCACTTATAGACCACATAGATTCTTTCTTTCTCCCAACCAGTGTTTCCTCAGATTTTATAAATAAATAAATAAATAAATTTACATAATTCTGTTACTTTGTCAAATTCGTGTGACTTATGGTCCTAAAAGACGTGTCCCACATTGACCAGGATGGCTTGTTATGACCTGAGTACTTTTGACCCTCTCTCTTGCACCCTGGAGCATGTCATGATGTTAAGGACTGTATAAAGGCATCTCCGCATCTCTATCCAGAGAAGCCTGGATAGGGCCTTGCGGACAGACTTGTCTCCTATCTATGCAATGCTAAGGTAATTCTTCCATGCTGAGCTAAGGAGTAACCTGAGAGAAGACATACATCTCTTTTCAATGCTTATAAAAACATTTGTGCCAGCAACTGAGTCAATTACCTGTTTAGCAGGAAATGCTAGTGAGCGAGGGGNTACTGCTAAGGTAATTCTTCCATGCTTAGCTAAGCAGTAACCTGAGAGAAGACATACATCTCTTTTCAATGCTTATAAAAACATTTGTGCCAGCAACTGAGTCAATTACCTGTTTAGCAGGAAATGCTAGTGAGCGAGGGGATCACTATTACATTTTTTGCCTAAAGATGTGGACCTTTCCTTATCCAAAGAATTTTGCCTGAGATAAGTTATACAAAATTGCTGCTTCTACATCCATACATATAGCCTTAAAATCCTAAAGCATGAAAATAATAACACAGTGATATCATCAGAAAATATGACTTGCCATGAAATCCTGTCTTCATTAAAGATGAGAGTTTGTTATATACTTCAGTGGGAGTAGAATTTCTACATTGTTTCTTAATTCTGCTACAAGCATACTCAATAAACATTGAAAGATTATAAAAATCTGTATTAAAAAACCCCCGTGCTTGATGTAAAGGATAGAACTATGGAAGGAGACTTAATTAAGCTTCAATAAAGTACTGCTTTCTTGTGATCTTCTTGCTACCTTTTCAAAGATGACTTCTAGATCCAGTAAAGTAATGAGAAAAAAGTCACTAACATTTGCCTTCTCTTTGCAAAGTTATCCAAGTCTCATTTCCATGTTCATCAATTCCTGGTAAGTAATATAGAAATATCAATAGCAAACTTAAGACACTACCCTTCATTTTCAGGAAAGCAAAATCCCTACTTACATGATTCCCCTCAAATTCAAATGACTCAACACATTGCCTCAGTGGGTTGTGAACGGTGATGAAAACCCTTCATTACTTCAGGTTTTCCATACTGAAAACGTGGACGGTACTTGAGAGTTCATTCACATATAGAAAGGTGGTTTTTACCTTGTGCAATTTCCCTTGAGCTCCTTGCATGTAATTAGGGAACAAAGGTAAAACACACGCAACCCTGCCCTGTTTTTACCAAGGCCTGTAGTCAAAGGACAAGTGGCAATGGTTTAAAATTGAGAGAGGATAGATTTAGGTTGGACATAAGGTGGTGAGACACTGGAACAGATTGTCAAGAGAAGTTGTGGAAGCCTCATCATTGGAAGTGTTCAAGGTCCAGTTGAATGTGGCTTTGAGCAACTCTGCATCTTGTGCAAGAGGTCTCTGCCCACGTCAGCGGGGTTGGACTGGATGATCTTTAAAGGTCCCTTCCAACCCAAATCATTCTGTGAGTCTGTGATCAATGAAGGATTAAAAAATGTGGGTAGCACTTCCCTGCCAATATTAATCTATTAGCCAATTAATAAACAATTGTTCTAGAGGCAAATGCATACCAAACTGTACAGGTCAGCCAGAAACCACAGGCTTTACATTGCCACAGTGAAAATAAAACCGAGAATGATGACTATTAACAGATCAGAAACCAAAAGCACAGTGTAAATCTGAAAACCAAAGGGTAGTGTGCAACCTGCAAGCAGGTAGCAGGGATGAAGGAAGACAACACACAGATCAGAGATGAAGAAAAACAGTTAGCGCCCAGAAAGAGAGTTACCAACCTGCAGCAAATATATCAGGATATCCATGTATTTGGAGTAGAATTGGATGAGTAAGAAGCTATAGAAGCCAGTGGTAACCTTTAAACGACAATTAAAAAAAAGGACGAGGAAAAAAAAAAGAATCCCTGAATACTAATCTGAGTAGATTATTAGGGAAAGTGCAAGGGAGAAGAATAGGAGAAGAAAGATGAGAAATGACAAATTGAAAGTTGAAATTGGAATTGTTGCTAGAATGGAAATACATGATGACTAAATCTTTGTGTGAAAACTGCTACCAGGAAATGGATCAAAAGCAATAACAGAAAAATGATCACAAATAGGTGTTAGAGGTGTAATAAAAATCTTATAGAAGTCCTTGATAAATTCAGAGCTGCTTCAACACCAGATTTTAATGAAAGATATGTATCTGACCAGCTAAGCATTATCAAACTCCTACTGCTATGTCAGCACGCACTGCAAATGAGGCCCTGAACAAGGAAGCAAACAGACAATCAAATCAAGACAGAAGGCTAACAACACTTGACAAGAATAAAACTGGTTCAATAAGGGTAAAAATGACTGCAGAAAATCTGAAATCATAGTTAGAATATAAAAAAGGGTTAGCTGCTTGATGCACCGAAAGCTATCTGCAGCACAATGCCTCACAGCATGAGGACAGATGTGCCAGAGGTTAGGTCAGCTGTCCACCTAACTGGAGTGTGTGTCTCCCAGTGGACTGCTGCCACATCCACAATGAGAACAAAACAGGCATGCGGTGGTATCTCCCAAACTCTTGGCGGTATGTCAAAGGTGGGAGGTTATAGCTTCATTGTTGTGTTAGTAGCCCTTAACAAACTTGCAATAATTTGTCAAGTTACTTATTGATCCCATTCATTCTTTCTAGTAGCCAAAACATCTCTTGGCAATGAATTGTACAACAGACCATCCTAAAATAGTATTTCCTTTTGCTTTGGTTACGTTGCCTGATNGATCCCATTCATTCTTCCTAGTAGCCAAAACATCTCTTGGCAATGAATTGTACAACAGACCATCCTAAAATAGTATTTCCTTTTGCTTTGGTTACGTTGCCTGATAATTTCACAGAGTACCTCTCATTCTCTGTATTCAGAGAAATTATTATCATTCTTTATGCAGCTTCTCTATGACACTGTTGATTTGATGTTTCCTGTTACACCTCAACCACACCTCTAAGAGGAACAATTTTTACTTAAATATTCTAGAAACAGTCAAACATTTCTACTTCAATTTTTTTTTCAACTTAATGTTCCTAACATAAGGGCAAATACACCACTACTTTTATTTGTTTTCTTAGGATATACAGAAGAAAGAACACAAACTATTCAGAACCAGTTTCCTTCACACTGCAAACATGGTCTCCTCACATTGCTTTTCATATTAGGAAATAGTACTTCTCTTTGGGACAACAAAAAGGTATGTGCACTCTTTCAGCGAAGCTGCACACAAAAAGTAGAATATAGCTAAATTTGGTGAGCAATATTTTCTGGGGTATACCAGTCTAAGTCCAGAAATTCAACCTGACNACTTCTCTTTGGAACAACAAAAAGGTATGTGCACTCTTTCAGCGAAGCTGCACACAAAAAGTAGAATATAGCTAAATTTGGTGAGCAATATTTTCTGGGGTATACCAGTCTAAGTCCAGAAATTCAACCTGACACCAGTTAATGATTAGACAAGACTGAAAAACACCCACACTTGAGTTGATCTACAAAAGTATTGTTACAAACCTCATTGAAAATTTCTCTCAGAGGTGTTGTGAAATGTGATGTGAGATCTAGAACCTGTAATTTCAAGAGTTTTGATACTTGTTATGGAGGAAATGAAATTTGAAATTTCCCTACTTCAAGGATATTCTAGCTGATGAGGAAGCCTAGCATGTCATTATCTTTTCTTAAATTGATTCAAAGGGTATTTTAGTCTACTACAATTCCCACTAGATTATTCATGTATTAAATACAATTATCACCACCAGAGATGCATGAAATAAAAATATTAAATTCTGAAACCTTGCAATTTGCCATAGCACAGGTTTTTTGTTTGAAACAGAACTCAAACAACTTTAAAATTGTTTGTAAAATAGAATTATGCCAAAAAGTCCATTTTCCACTAGAACTGTGTTTTTATTACAGAAATAGTTGGGGGGAGTGTTGATCAATCTGCTCTCTTCTCAGAAAAGTAATTGCAAGAAACAGCTAGCAGTGCAGAAACAACTGAAGAGTGAGCTTTGTGATCCTGTTACATTTATTACAAAGAAGATCATCAGAATCCTCAAAGAAAAATCACTATCTCATCTCACTGAGGAATGAAAAGGAGGGAGTAGAGAGTGAGAAAGTAGGTATGGCCTATGTGATTGTGACCAGCTACCTGGTAGTACTTTAAACACACTTTTTAGCCCTTTCTCTCTCTGTTTTCAGATGAATGATAAGAGCCTGGATGAAAATAATGTATGTTTACTACACATGTATTTGACATCGAGTAGGTCTTATGTCAAGGGCATACCAAAACCATAATATGAGAAGTAGTTGGGTGTAATTAAGGAAAGCCTAACACAAACCTATAATCAAGGTTAAAAACTCAACTGTAACTGTGCACCTCTACAACTAATTCTGTGGCTAAAAGATAACAGTAACTGAACATAAAATGTGTTTGGAGTGAGATAATTTGCCTTTGAAGTTGAAAATCTTTGTAAGAAAAGGTATAATATGCCCTATATCTCCATAGTAGAAATGAAAAGATGCTAAGTGAGGATTTAAATGAATATATTAAAAGACAAAACAATCACCTTAACCTAGCATCTCAGAAATGAAGAAAATCTGCTTTAAATTATCTCTCTCTAGACAAATTCTGCCGCTAAAAAATAAAGTCAGTTCTTGATTTAGCACCATTTGAGAAACATATCTGAGGATTTATGTGTCGGAACTAATTATGACTAACACTTCACCCTTCCCATCTGAATGGCCATGCAACTGATATTAAATTTGATGGTATTGTCACAGATCCAAATAATACATTATTAGGGCTGTGACTAACTTAGAAGATCATTTCATGACTAATTTTCTCTTTCATCCAAAGTATTATGAAATATATTCATTTTATTAAGGATATTTTTGGAAGTGACCCAAGGCTTACTCTTCAACAACTGTTAGGGGTAAACCTTCCAAGACGGCTGGGATTGATGACGTTTGTAATGCTTCACTTGGTGAAGATCCTGTTGTAGCAAAGTAGAACAAAGCCTTCCTGAAGGCTGGCTTTCATTGCTTCATGTCTCAGGGGTATGGGGATCCTAGTGATTCTCAAAGATATTTCCCACTATCTGATCTAAAAATGATGCTGAGTGATTGTAACAGGGAATGCCTCCCACCTCAGCACTGGGTGGCTACAACATCAGATCCTATGAGCTGAGAAACTTAAAAGGGAGATGGCATGTGGGAATCCCTACGCATTCTAGGATTTACTACAACAACAACAAAAAAGCTGTAACTACAGTCATATTGAACATTTCTACCTTGCAGATGTTGCAAGAGAAATCTCACATCATACTATGTAACACCAAAAGAGACAAAAGGATTTTACAAGACAACTAAGTTAATTCTTTTTGGTACATTTACAACCCACAGCAAAAATACCAACATTAAAGCCCTTTATGTAAGAAAGTCTGAAATAGGACTGGTCAGCGCTTATGCTTTGACAGCTCAGTCTGCCTAAGAGACAGAGGTGTTCAGAACATCAGAAGAATGCAGACACATATCACATTTTGTTTTAATAAAACAGAAATCAGTTTCAGGACAGCAAGTATTTTTTCCCCAAACTGATAACACTTTTGCATATACAAAATTGTTTAGTTTTAAATCATAAGCAACGAATGGTGCAGCCACTATACCTCAAAACGGGATGTTAGAGTGTCAAAGGTACAAATAGCAATGTACTAATCAAAGTGAATGGGATCCACTGTCTTTCAGCTGTCTGCCTTTCCATGTTTGGTCATATTCCAGACCTTTACACCTGGTTAAAAATGCTGCCCAGGAGCTTGAGAAATCTATTTTGCACCATTATCAGTATATTCAGCACACATTTCAGAATCGGGCCCTTAAAATACAAACTGTTTGGATCCTACATTGAGAAGAAAATAAAGATGGCACAACAGATACTAAAAACAGCTGGACAAAGAAGGTTGGCTGTATTTGTATTTGTAGGACATAGTGCTATTCTATATTCATAGCAAATGTACCATTCTAATTTTCAATCAATATTCCATTACTTTCTAAGCTAATACCTAATTGATAATAAGAGTAAAATTATTACAGTGGATTTGGTTGTTTACTTTTCTTAACCACTTGTAAAATAAGAAAATCCCAAATGGATTTTATAGCTACTTAATTGCAATTTTATTTTGCATATAAGCTTCAAAAGCTAGTATTTTTCAACAATTTTTCATTATCTATTTTGTCCTATTTTTATCCTTTTTGTTCACACTTAAAGGAGAAAGCTTTATATTTGACAGGAAATGTAAGGATTTATATCTGACATTCAAAATAAGAATTTTTTTTTTTTGGGAACTATATCTAATATAGCATTAATAATTAATCATGTACTTCAACCGTGTATTTGCATTTTTAAGTTTCATAACAGCCAACTTAAAATCCTAGACTGATCGTTACCAAATCACCACAGAATATTAGACTCCTTTATGTATTACTTATGCTTTGAAGTATCAAAAACCCATAACCATCTGTGTTTACAGAGATATGCATACATATTGTAGACAAGCAAAAAGTGAATTGGGTTGGGGCAAAGGTAACTTTCAAAATTTATTTTATTTTAAGAATATGGTTTTCAATATAGCAAAGTTGCCCTAGATTTCGTATGATGGACACAGTAGATATGTGATTTACATCATGAATAAAAGGACACTACATTGCCCCAAAGATTGAAATACAGATTTTTGCCATTGTTCACATAACATGACCATTTCCTTTTTCTGTGTCTGCAGAAATTTGAATTCATAGAACAAGCCAAGACAACAACATTCATCTATGAAGTTAAAATACTATCTTTGCACTTTCTTCTGAGCAGAAACTATTTCAGGTATTACGATTATTCAAAGAAGATAAAAGCAAACACTATTTACCATCAATACAGCTAGGCTACTACGGACAGACTGTTATCTTACTACCTTTTCAAATGTAAACTTCTCAAGGAGATTGAAATAAATATAGATCAACTAGAGACACGTACACTCAAAAGCATATTATTTTTCTTGTTGAAACAAGTGTCCCATATAGTAAAAAGGAAGAGCTTGAAAAGCAGTATGTTCTTAACCTGATTTTTTTTAATATAAAAAGACTATATTTTCTTGAAGATTATTAAATCCTTTTCAGATTTCTGTGTCATACCAGTTCTGAATTCAAAGGGAAACTCTAGATCACTAAAGCCACAAAGTTTTTATAAGCATGGGTATTTTGGACCAGTCTTGTTACTTGTCAGTATTAGTATTTGAGAGAAATGCTTAATTTTGGCTCAGAACTGCATTCCTCTTATGTAAATAAGTTACCTCAAAATTTCCCTTTTCACTCATCCAGCTATTCCTGTTCTGCTAACTGGTGTCACATTTAGTAAAAAATCCGATGGAACAGCAACAAACTTTAGCCATGTTTTGATGGCAGCTAGAACAAAAGTTTTGCAAGAAATTTAGGATTCTGAGGTTTAGTAGGAGCTTGTATAAGCAAAGGAAGTCTTCATATCATGTTCCCTTTGGGTTTCTGCCAGAGTATTCAATTAAAGGCTCTACAGTTTCATTTCTACAGAATTCCAAACTTTCAAAATGGGATCTGGCTTCCCAGATGTCCTCAAGTACCTTTCTTTGCTGCTTTGAACTTTTGGCTGAGAATTCTTCCTTTTCTAACAGTTTAGAAGCACAATTGTTTATATGCTCCCAAAATTGCCTTCACATGCTGGTAAATAAACGGAAAATGTGAATTTGAAAGATTTACTATTCATAGTGATTCTTTCTTGGAATGTGCTAAACAAATAACAGACACAGGGAGGGAAAAGGAAGAGGTGGTATCAGCTATCTCAGACACATGATCATCTTGCATTTAGAAGACATAAAGCAAAATTAAGGTTTGTGTTACAAAGACTTAGGCCATTTCTGGCCTTAGAGTCTAAAGCTTCTTATTTACTAGGAATCTCTGAAAATCCTAAAACAGCTGACAAGAAGCTCTGGATAGAGACAGAGAAGATTAAGATATCAAGACACATATTTTGGTTAGAAAGTTATCAAAAAGTTCTAGCTTATTTCTAGAATTTCAAGGGGAAAAAATCCATTCTCAAGTGAATCTAAACATTTCTTACAAAGCATGGAGGTGACCTACAAGACTTTAAGCATGTGGTGTGGAAACACTGAACCTTTAACTTTATAAAGTGTGGGTACACAACACAGTTAACATAGAGGCTACAGCTTTAATACTGTTACCCAGACAGCAGAAAGTCCAAAAATAACAAAAAAAAGGCTGTTCTAGCACGCATCTCAGCAGAAATACCACTTCAGAGAAAAAGTGGTAAGAGTGTGAAGACCTTTGCCCTCCCCCCCCCCCNCTGAACCTTTAACTTTATAAAGTGTGGGTACACAACACAGTTAACATAGAGGCTACAGCTTTAATACTGTTACCCAGAGAGCAGAAAGTCCAAAAATAACAAAAAAAGGCTGTTCTAGTATGCATCTCAGCAGAAATACCACTTCAGAGAAAAAGTGGTAACAGAGTGTGAAGACCTTTGCCCCCCCACCCCCACCCCCACCCCCCCACTTCTTTAGTCCTGGAAGTATCCTATGCACTTCAAAGGAAGATTGGAAGGAGGTCAGCACTTGACAGCTTATTAGCAACAGAATAACAACTTGTTCTCTTCAAAATTTCTGAGTTTTGATGGGTTATAAGTTGTGACACAGCAAGCTCCAAGAAGATAAATGCAATACACAATAATGAACATCAGAACTTGAACTTTTTCTTCAGAACAACCTATCAAATGATACCTTACACTTCACGCCCCTCAAAAATGACTACGAAAAAAAACCCCTACATCAAAAGAGCATAAAATCCTCGCATTCTCTACACAGAACTGGGCAAGTACAATAGAAAGCCCTCCGACACTAACACAGTAAATTTTCAGTTACTGAACAGACTTTCCTAACCCTCAGGAGGTCAAATGGAGGACACGTGGGCTTACAGTTCTTTAAACAAACTAGCAGACATAGGATATTTTTTTTTACGGGGGGGGG
>VZSC01015854.1:13550-47222 GCA_013398225.1 Steatornis caripensis
GAGGTTGTGGAGTCTCCTTCTCTGGAGATATTCAAAACCCGCCTGGATGCGTTCCTGTGCAACCTACTCTAGGCTAACCTGCTTTAGCAGGGAGGTTGGACTAGATGATCTCTAGAGGTCCCTTCCAACCCCTACCATTCTATGATTCTATGATTTGTAGCTGCAACTTACTGTTGCAGCTTATCTTTCTCTAAATAATATTTGACTGTTGGCCTAGCTTTGCACCCCAGTATTTTGATTCGATATTTTTTTCTGACACTATATAATGAAAGATTAACACATAACTCTGGAACAGCTAGACATAGCAAAGGATATTCCTTTTGATAGCCCTTTTTTAATGAATGAACCAAAATTTTGCCAAGCTGTTCTGTAGCAGATTCGGAGAAGTTTGTTTCATCAAATGCTTGAAAAGCAAAAATAGCATCTACTTTAAATACTCCGTGTTACTATTCAAAACATTATAATCACGTGGCTTAGAGGGAAAAGTAAATTCCACAAAAGATAAACATTTCTGATATCTTTTCTCAAAAAAAACCCTACAAATGTTTTTCAAAGTCAATTTGATCAGACAGTTATAAATAGCTTTGAGATTGCACAGTCATTTATATACTCGCAGTGTTTTATGAGGCAGCAATTAAGCACTTTGCAACCTAGAAGGATCATACCTGAAACGGCTTAGAGCTGCTGATGTAGAGTGTTTGTCTGATCCATGTGTTTCCTTGATTTCCAAACTTGTACCACAACAGCCATCCCTTGGTGTTACTCACAGTTCTCTGGAAGACTGAGAGCTGGTAAACTTGCTTTCCAAACATATGATAATGAAAGCGGAAAATGCAGGTTCCATTGCCAGAAGGGTTGAAGAGAGGACTAAGCAAAACCGCTCTATCTTGGAATTGGTGTGGTTCTGAGGATTCCATGTAGAGATACTGCCCCATGGCTGTGCCTGTTGTGTGATCCTTCAACGGGCCTGTATTAACCGTGGGGGTTGGACCCCGTATTCTGATCCAGTCAAAGTCATCCTCTGTGTCCTGCTCCCAATTGCACAGCCCATTTTCAAAGTTACACTGTAGGTCAGGGTCTGAAATGTAAACAGAGCAGACTGTCAAGTGAAAGCAGTATCAAAAGATGATCATCCTTTAATATACTTTAATTAACTTTTTAACATAATGAAAAAAAAATATTTTTCTAATATAGAGAAAAAATGCATATCATCTTCTCCTTGCAAAAATTCACCTCTGAAGAATATACACTTGCCTTGACAAACAAAAAAATTAAAAAATCTTTACTTAACTGCCTCCTCTTTCTATATATATGTGGCAAACTACATAATTAATTTATTTCAGTAAATCACATTTTAAACTGTGAAGAACATTTATTATTCATATTATTAAATCTGTGTATTTTTATAAATAAAGTGTGCAACATTCTTCAACTGAAATTTAACTGAGTAAAGGATTTAAAACTGAAGTTAATTGGATGAAATAAACAACAGGACATAGTCTTGTATGTATGTGTAATAAGTGACCTAATAAGTTTTTGCAAAGCAGAATTAGCCCTAAAATGGGTTGGTCTAGATCTTTATTAATCTTTATTATGTTCTGTAATAGTAGCTTGGTAGCTTTATCAGCTGAATTCAAGAGAAGCATTTATAACACAACTGCATTTTATTATTTGACACCAAGGCAAAATATACTGATTAGACCAATTAGTTCTAGTGTAAAAAAATACGGTGTATCAGAGGTTGAGAACTTGCATTTCATCTTTGCATCTGCTCTTCATAAACGGTAACTAACATAATAGCCTTTTTTTCTTTTAACTAAGTTGTTTTTTATGATGTTTAAAACTGCAAGTCATATAGTACTTTCTTACTATAGACCTCAAAATGGGTTATAGAGAAGATAGACATTTTACAAGCGTGAAAGCTGAGAAAGGCTGGAAAGCCTTCACTTTCTTTCAAATTCAGATCAGTTTTAAGTTGATATTCAGCAAACATTAGTGCAGGCTTGTATTCCCTCAAGCATGTAAGGTGTCCCCTGTTTCTCAGACTCACCGTGATTTGCATAATTTAGTTACCTCAGGATGTGATAAATCAACTGCTAGTTAATTTTATTTTATATTCATATTCTTGAGTTCTTAAAATTCATGAATACATGCTTCAGGGAGAAAATCATCAACAGCACCCTTCAGCACTGCAAGGTCAAAAATATGAATGACCCATACATTTCCTCAATACTTGTAAGTTCGTTCTTTGAAAGGGACAACTACGCCCAGCATGATTAACATCTTCTAGTATAGATATTTTAACATTTTCTAGGTATAAAGGTCTATCTATCTAGGTATCCAGGTCATAAAAAGAGATAGGAAATACACTCCTCTCAGTCCATCTATGTCCTTCACTGTACTTCCATCAGTGTAATCAAAGACAGCATGTTAAGCCAGATCAACTGGCAGACTGTGAATTCTGTCCTTTAAATAAAATTGTAATGCATCTATGTGTCTTACAAAAGTTAAAGAAATATCACCCATTTGAATAAAGGAGATTGAACTACAGTTACCCTCAGTTGTAACTCACATGCATTTAAGTTAAAAATTTTCAGAGTCTGTTTCATTAGTAACTACATTCAGTTGAATCATCACTGGCTGTGACTTTGATAGGCTCTAACAGTACTACTCTTTTTTACTGCAGGGATTAATTTGGCAAATAGATTTTGGGTTGATTTAAAGTAAGCAATAATAGAAACTACTTACTACAGTTGTCTTCATCTGATCCATCCCCACAGTCATCCACAAGATCACAGACCAATAAGCTATCAATACATGCTTTTGTGTCTCTGCACCAGAAATGATTAGGACCTTCACAACTTAACGCTGGAGGTGGAAGAGCACAGTTTTCAAATGCAATATCATCAATTGCTGAGACACCATCATAAACACCCAGACTGATTTTATCAAGTGATAATTGGAAAGGACGTGGAAGGCGTCCGAGCTGAATGACTGCCTTCAACCACTGATTTCCCTTGTTGTAATACACCCTCCAAAGGACAGTAGACTCTTTCAGTCCATCCACAAACAATTGCATCTCTGCTGCTCCAACAGACTGCCCGTAATTGTAATACCTAAAATGATAACAAAAAATTTAAGGGTGCAAACAATGAGAATGGACCACACCAAGTATAACGGCCAGAATCTTTTCTGTTATAGTTCCCTGAAATATAGGAAGTCCACAGTGCCTATTTCCAGTTTACTTGTAATTCGGTTCACCTTCTGTATGATGGTAGGGTAGGCTGTTGTATCAGTCTAGGGCTTATTTCAGGAATTGAATATTATGAAAGAAGAAACATACTTCATTAAATTACAACCCACAACTTAAGAGATACATTTTCTTTCATATTAAGCAACAAACATTGCTCACTCATGTGCATAACATTTTTTTATAAATTTTATTCAATACTTAATTGTAAAATTTCAAAGAGGAAAGCCAGAACACTTACTGAAAGCAAAAGCACACCTTCTACCTATGTTAGTTATTATTGTTATCATGTTGCATTTTTAAAGGATCTCAAAGCATTTAAAAATCATTTATACATAGGCAAGCAATCATACAACAAAACTGGGAACAGAACCAGGAACAGAAACAGCAACAGAACAAGTTGTAATTTCCAGACCTATACGCCAACTACAAGTCCTGAGTCTTTGACAAAAAGACATTTCCTCTTTCTATGGCAAAAACATTTGATATTACTGAGAAAAACTGCACTTAATAATATCAAAGTCAGGCCAAACATTTATTTAAACAGTAGCACTACTTTTGACCTTAGTACGTAGATTATCACAGTTTATTTTTTCTGCCCCTTTGACAAGATTGCAGAGAGACTGAGACAAGACAATAACTGAAAGGGCGGGGGGGGTGGGTGGGTAGCTATATATATAAAAAAAGGATTGGAAGCAAATCTCCAATTCTTGCACTGGAGTGTTTGCTTAAAGATGATACAAGCTAATTTTGGATACTGTAGGTGACTCAAGATGCTACTAGATTTTTGGATGGTTTCCTCTTCCTGAACAACATTCCATAGCATTTTCAAATTTACTTAAACAAAGTAGAAATGTTAGCAAAATTACTGTGGCATTTATCTATGTATATGCAGACACAATACGTTCATATAATTTTGCTCAAAGCCTGCCAACACTGTCATCCCATGTTTCAGTTCTGTTCTCCAAGTGCTTCAGCTTATTTCTGCACGTTGTTCACGGTGAAGACTACATGACTAAAGAATAAAAATAAATACATTCTGCAGAGAAGGTGTTTTTATTGCAAACTATAATCTCAATTTCAGTCCAAGAGAAGCAATGGGAGGTGATCCATGAATTTTAAATTTAAATTATTTCATACCAAAAGGATAACGTGCAATTTGATCCACTTTGCTTGAACTTTGGGCTTCGTAGCTGAGCTACTTGTGAAATGTTGCTGCTGTTTTTCAGAATGAACATAAAATGACCTATGAAAATAAAACAGAAAATACATTTTCAGGCTTAAGAAATAAAGTGTTTCTAAAGGTTTTTTAAGCATTCATGTCCTCCACTTTAAATAAGGTTAAGAGTAGGTATATCTATGCCGCTTCTCTGTTTCTAGGCCTGGCTTGACTTACCTTCAGATTTGTTGTAGGTGTGATCCCGTGGAGGAGCTTGCTTCTGAAAAGCAGGTGCAAGGGCATTACTGAAACTTCTTACCCAGTCAAATTGATCTCCATTTGCAGTTTCAATCCAACCACAGCTCTCTCTTTCAAAGTCACATACAGCAGCTGAAATGAGGAAAGAGACATTTCACTTTATTTCTGTACGTGACATTATTAAACAAGATTTGCAGTATGAAAAGGAAATAAAACGTTTCAAATATGTCACTGATATTCTATGAAGAAGTCTGAGAAAGATGTGTGGGGAGACAGAGTACAAAATGGGGTATTTATTTCATAGCAGTTGGGTAAGACAGCAATCCTGCAGGAACAACCAAGCCATCGTCACATACAACGTATTCAATAAAACAAGTCCTTCCCTCTAAAGGCACTGCAGCCAAAGCATGCAAAGCAGGCAAGGAGATGCTAACAACAGGCCTCACAATCCTCATGTTACAGAACAGGAACACAGAGCACAGAAAGTATTAGCAAGCCTTCTGCAAGACATTTTAAAGTATCGATGTTGGAGCCAGAAATCAAATCCCTAATTTCCTGAATCTCAGCAAGTATGCTAACGATAACAAAACCCTTCCTCTAGTTATAATAGGAATCAAGTTGAATATCAGGCATTACTGAGACACTGTGATAGTGGTAGAAGGAGGAAATCTCTGAAACACAAGCTACTACATTAAAAAAGATTTGAAAAACATATTCAGCTGCATTCTTCGATTCTTCATTTAAAAGAGCAGTGATATTTTAGAAAATGTGTATAATACAAAATAATGGAAAGAAAGGAATGGAAGCATGCCATGTATGAATAAATGTAAATAGACAAATATTTTTAATGTTAAATTGAAGAAACATCAGGTTTCCCTCTTCTGCACTTTAAAAAATCCTCATTAAATGACAAAAATATATTTTTTAGTTCTGTAATTATGGAAGGATTTTAATGGAAAACATTTAAGAAAATTATTTCAAGATTTTTTTAAGCAATATTTTATAAATTATATACATAGAATAAGGAAAAAAATATTCAGACATAACTGTCAGAATTCTATCATTACTTTCTAACATCTCACCACAACTTCCAGTGGTTGTATCATTACGGTATAGAAAACATACATTTCCGAATCAAATGAAAACTCTTGGAAAATGGGATTACATAAATGTTTATTGATGGAAGATATGGGAGTTTCCTTGGTTTGGGTGTTTGGCGGTTTTTTTTTTGTTCTATAAGAACTGTGTCATATTAAGTTAGACATAATTTGTTAGAAAGAATGAAAAAATTAATAACCAAACAAGCTAATATTTTTGTTGCTTAGGGCTTCTAAAAAGATCAGATTTTGTGGATGATTAAGTAAAGCACACAGAAACACACAGTCATTAATGATGCTAAAAAAATTAAAATCGTTCTCAAGTATGGAAGGTCAAATAACATTTAAAGGGTCAAAGAAAATACGAGTTTGTTATACATATGGTGTTTGTGAGTCAGAAACAATGAAAAAATTAAGCAGATCAAATGTGACAAAAAAACAGGAGGAAGACATTTTTGATAGAATAAAATGAAGGTAAAAAATATGTACAAACATTCAAGCACCTAGGCATGATGGAAATGGCTGATTATCCACCAACTGAACATAACGTTAAGGTAACATGGAGAGCTATTTCTGATTTTCTTTTTGCTTAATAGAAGAAACTGTCCCATATTCCCAGGAGAACAGCAACAAAGAATATGGCAAACCTTGGACATAGAGGGTTATACCAAAAAAGGCAAGTAAACAACATAAAATGGTTAAGTCTGAGCCCAGACTTCTTGCATCTGTGACTTGCAACAGAGACAAAACATAAAAAGATGCATCAGACTGTACATTTAACATAAGCATGGATTAATACGTTGAGACAAAATAACCCCGAAACCTTTAACTAAATCTCAAAACAACTATTTAACACTTAGGCAAGATACAAGAATAGAGCAAGTTCATAGAGCCTGGGTGAAATGCACTTGGTTCTTGACGCTCAATAACACTTCAATTACCTAATTGTCCCATAACCTCTTTGACTGACATTGCTGATTCAGACAGATTATCCAGAAATAAAAGTTATGGTTTAGGTACCTCTGTAGTTTCTTTCACAGTGAACACACATCAAACTATTCTGCTTTCTCTTCTAGTCCTTTATTTTCTGCCTTTCTCCTATTTCTTATTTTCTTACATGCTCTCTTTAACCATCAAGTGGCCCTTACAGACTCTGCCAGGCTTTCTGCTCCTCATGTGTTTGAGGAATTTATTAGTAGTTTTTCTTAAACTTTTTTTGTCTCCCTTATTGTATGTATCAAGTACTTGGCTTTCTATATCCATTAGAAAACTCCTTCTATATAACTGAAAGAGAAAGTTCCTGTTTTTATTGAACTAAACAAAAATAAGATCTGATGGTTGTTATTCAGGCCATCTTGGTATTTACCCCACAATTCTCCGCCACTGGAATTCATGAAACATTTGTTGTCACAGTGTATAATTTGCAAGAAAATACATAGGAGTAACTATACAATGAGATACATTTTTTTGCCCCAAAATATTACATAGACATTTGCTGACAGAAGTAGAAAAGTTAGATTCATGACTTCTGGGTTCTATAGAAATTCTGAAAGTGTGTGTGGTCTCCAGCAGAAAAATGTTCTTGCCCTTTCCTCAAGGGTCTTCCTTTCCACAGTCTGTTTCCACTTCTACCTGTTCCACAACAGCTCTTCTTTGACCCCCCCATCGCAGTACTAGTCTGACTGGAAAGCTGGAAATCCTCACTGTCTTTGCTCATCCAGTCCACATCTCTTTACCTGTTTCCCCAGACGGCTCCTTGCTCCAGGTCCTCTCACGTGGTCTCAGTTCTCTGCCACTTACTCCCACACTTTATACTGATCCTTCCAAAAGCATCACTGTTCCACATCCATATTCCTCATTCCCATTCTCTACTTGTTTTAGTCTCTCTTTTAAACTTCTTCTCTTTCATTGTTGTTCTCTCTCCTGACACTGACTGCATCACTGGCTTGTTGACCAGCCAGTCATAATCCTTCCCCCACAGCAGCCTGGGTCCTTCCTGCCCGGGCTTCCTGCAGCCCCCTCGTTACTTCTCTCCCACACCAGCAAGCTCAAGCAATGCAGCCTCTGCAGCCATTCCTTGTTCTTCACAGCCAGAGGTGGTTTTCTGTCACTGTAGATGACATTTTAGTCCTATCTCTTCCCCATTTAATTTCCACAAACTGATACTAATGCAACTGTATATGCAATTCCAGTTTCGAGTCCCTTCTCTAATTTACAAGCTGACAAACTTTTCACACCTTGAACTTAAGCCCATGCCTGTGAGCTGGCTGTTGTTCCTGGCCTCACCTTTAAAAGCAACTGATTTGCCTGGCTGAAACACGAAGGAGTGGAAAGCACGAGACAGACATACTGGCATGCAAGGTTTTCACTCCAAAAATGAGATTTTGGAAGAGTTACCTTATAACCACAGCAGAAGTTTTATGCTTGGGCAAGATTAATAATGGGTAATATGAGGAATGTTTCTTATAATACTAAGGCAATTATTATTTCTTATACAAAGATAGCTGTTAAAAACCCAGAAAGGCTTTTATTTAAGCAATCATCCACAAAAATAGTTTGTAAGAAACAACACGTGCATCGTTCTCTTTATTTGCATTCTAAGTCAAACTAAGCTACATAAAACTCTGTACTAACATGTAGATTATGCCCAGTTTATTAATTACTTAATTTAAGACTAGCCTGAGTATGCTTATGCTGCACCAGATTGTATCCCACAGCAACAAACTATTAAATGCATATTTCATTTATAAAGACATAAATACAAAACAGTATTATGTGTATGTTATATTTTTATTCAAATGTAAATTATTTCATATTTATTTTATATATAAAACTATATAATTATTGCTGATAATCCACACCATAAACAGACAGAAAAAAATGCACAAAAGACAGAGCATGAAGGGCAAATTGCAAAGGTCAGGCAGAATACAAGGAATACATTCATGTTGCCAGATTACTTTTCAAATTGATCTTATTCCCTATTCCATCGTCATCATTCTTAGGCTGGAAAAATGAGCATTTAGACTCCACCAAATGCATAGGATGTAGACCTTAGAAATTATGCTGTATATTCGTATTGGGTTTGCGTGGCAAGGTTTTGGTAGCAGGGGGCTACAGCAGTGACTTCTGTGAGAAGCTGCTGGAAGCTTCCCCTGTGTCCAGTAGAGCCAATGCCAGACGTCTCCAAGACTGACCCATCACTGGCCAAGGCCAAGTCCATCAGCCACAGTGGTGGCACCTCTGGGACAACATATTTAAGAAGGGGAAAAAGTTGCAGTGCAACAGCCAATTGCAGCCGGAGAGAGGACTGAGAATATGTGACAGAAACAGCCCTGCAGACACCAAGGTCAGTGAAGGACGAGGAGGAGGAGGAGGAGCTCCAGGTGCCAGAGCAGAGATTCCCCTGCAGCCCATGGTGAAGACCATGGTGAGGCAGGCTGTCCCCCTGCAGCCCATGGAGGTCCACGGTGGAGCAGATATCCGCCTGCAGCCCGTGGAGGGCCCCATGTTGGAGCAGGTGGATGGCCGAAGGGTGTTGTGAACCCATGGGAAGCCAGTGCTGGAGCAGGCTCCTGGCAAGACCTGTGGCCCCATGGAGAGCGGAGCCCATGCTGGAGCAGGTTTGCTGGCAGGGCTTGCGGCCCCATGGGGGACCCATGCTGGAGAAGTCTGTTCCTGAAGGACTGCACCCCGTGGGAGGGACCCATACTGGAACAATTTGTGAAGAATTGCAGCCCATGGGAAGGACTCACATCAGAGAAGTTCATGAAAGACTGTCTCACGTGGGAGGGACCCCGCACTGGAGCAGGGGAAGAGTGTGAGGAGCTCTCCCTTTGGGGAGAAAGGAGCGACAGAGACAATGGGTGGTGAACTGACCGCAACCCTCATTCCCTGTTCCTCTGTGCTGCTGGAGGGGAGGAGTGAGAGACATCGGGGGTGAAGTTGAGTCTGGGAAGAAGGGAGGGGTGAGGTGAAGGTGTTTTAAAATTTTGGTTTCATTTCTCATTACCCTTCTCTGATTTGATTAGCAATAAATTAAGCTAATTTCCCCAAGTTGAGTCTGTTTTGCCCGTGATGATAACTGGTGAATGATCTCTCCCTGTCCTTATCTCGACCCATGAGCCTTCGTTACATTTTCTCTCCCCTGTCCAGCTGAGGAGGGGGAGTGATAGAGTGGCTTTGGTGAGCACCTGGCATCCAGCCAGGGTCAATCCACCACAACATTCATCTTGCAGAGTACAAACACACAATGTGATAGGTATGTTAGGTCACTGCTGTAAATCTCCATCTTGAAAAAAGCAATCACTTTTCTCTTCTGCTTTAATTCATGGAAGTCATGTATAATAGCTTTAGAGCCATAGTAAATTCTTCAGCCATACAAGAAAAGCTGTGAACTGATAGTCAGGAGTAGTGTCACTCAAGAAAGAGAACATTTAATCACTTTTTGTTTTGTTCTTTTCTTACTTTTCTCAACTAATCAGAAAAAAAATGTAATGATTTTTTCAGTCCCTGATATGTATTTTTGTAAAGTGCAACCAGAAACTTGGAATAAAGAATAATGTCATCATGCATCAGGATCAAGAACATGAATCTGGTGCCAAGACCAAAGACCATGTCAGTGGAGCAGCCAACTTCACTGTCAGCCCTGTATATACAGAGAAGTAACAAAGATAGTTTCTTGCAAGAACTGGGAACTCAGAACTCTACACCGAAATAAGAAAAACATTTTGATAAGTGGGGATCTTCACTTAATTCTTCCAGTCCTGACAGAAAGAACTCATTTGAGAGGTAATTAAAATCAAAAGATGACTCAAGGATTGATGCTGTGAGATGAGAAAATTGCATGGATACCCTGCTTGATTGGTGCTCTTGGTAGACCCAAGCATCTAAGGAAATCAACTTGCTGGACTTCAAGATTAAAGTATTGAAGTAAAAAAGATTTTGGAAGATATTTTAAGCCCATATAATATCCTTGCCTGTTCGTCATACCAAGAGAGAAAACTTACATTAATAAAGTTAAGAAACATACAATCACCAGCAGATGGAACATCGTGGGAAAAAATGTTAATATTGATGAAAGGCACAAAGCAGTTGTAGGTGGTAAAGTCAACAAAACATCTGTGCTTAGCCAAGCTAATAAATTAGGAAAAGTGAGAAAAATGAAATGTTTGCATCCGATTGCATGAATATATGTAACAAAATGTAGAAAATAATGCTACAGGAATGGATTTAACAGTGGTTCAACCACATTTCTGCCATCCTGTCATGACTGAAACGCTATGATGGATCCTAAGAAGCAAACACAAAGATGGCGAAATACCATTTCTGGAAGAATTATAAGAGATATTCTAGTGCTGTAGACTACCAGACTAACATACTGAAAGGCAAATCAACATGTCAAACTACTTGCAGAGACATTTGTGTACCTACATTCTGTTTCCTACTCTACAAGCTACAGCACTAACACACACTGAGCCAACACAGCAGTACAACAATGATTTATAAATAAACAATATATTTATAGCAAACATCACCATAAATACACTTATAATGGCTCCACAGCTTAACCTTTAGCATGACACTGTTAATGCATAGTCCGGGCAAGTGAGACTTGGATATAATAAGTTTCTCAAGTCATATAATTAGAGAAAAAAAGAAAGAAAAAATGAGCTGTCAAATAGGAAATTTGTGATTAAGGATAGTCTAGGACTGGTTAAACACCCAAGTGGACATTTGTCTTAACTTTTAGATATAATGCTGAAATGGAAACACAGCCTGACTAGTTCAAAGGAAGGATGTTTTGAAATATAAATGACCATATTTGAAGTGGAAACAGTAGATTTTCATTTTCTTAATTAAAAGTTACCAGTTAACTGCTGTTCCAGAGGAGTGAAAGATATGTTGCATGAAACTAAATCTATTTAGAATGTTCTTAATTAAACTATTGATTTTGAAGTGTTGCTATTTGGTCAGAGAAACAAGTCCCAGTACCCAAATGTAAGGGTAATGGGAGAGCAATCCAGACTATCATAACCCAATAACATACAGGATGTTTAACCACATTTTTGAAGAAAAGTATAAAACCATGAGGTAAATCAAAAAGGCATAGTGTGTACTATGAATTTTAATATAAGAAACACAGGGCAGCGAGGGAGTAAAGAAGTAAAGAATCTTCTCAGTGGTGCCCAGTGAAATGAGCAGAAGCAATAGACACTGTTTGGTGGTGGTAGTGGTGTACTGTAAGGGTGATCAGACACTGGAACAGGTTGCCCTGAGCATTTGTGTAGTCTCCATCTTTTGAGATATTCAGAACCCAGCCATGTAAGGTCCTGGGCACTCTTCTCTGGTGGACCCTACTTTAAGCAGGGGGGTTGAACTAGATGGTCTTAGAGGTCCTTTCCTACCTCAATTATTCTATAGTAATGGCAAAACCTTTTCCACATCTTCACTCTGGTCCACAAGAGGAAAGATATTCTGCCTAGTGAACATCTAAAAGTTATTTCTGGTTTTAGCTAATCAAAAAGCTACCTAGTTAAAGAGAACACACTTTTTTAACTTAAAACTCTGTGAATTTTGGATACAAATCTTTCTAAACAACTAAAACACTGGACACCAGTGCTTTAGCCAAGAACAATTCGGTACTAAAATGTAGAGATACTGCAGGACTACAAATAGAAGCTTTAATTATTTGTTTTATCTGCTAAAAGTCAAATAGATTTTTATTTACCCGAGCAACACCGCTCAAATTTCCTAAAAAAAATTGTAAAGTATACACATGGATTTTGGGTTGCATTAGCACTGTGAAGAAGTTTATGCTTTGTGATGCATAACACAGCACAGTCAGAAAATACTAACCTGTCTACAATATTTCTGCTATTTGTGAGAATGCTGGAAACCCTCGTGCTCTATTTTCAAAAACAGCAACTGACTTCATATTGCTCATGGCAACTCCTTTTGAAAATGTGTCACAGCTTTTATAGCATAGTTGATAGTTCAATGCAAAAGCAAAAGATTCATTTTCAAAGATGGAGAGGATAATCATCATTTCTTACTCAGAGCAATTGAATTCTTACTCAGAGTGTAATTGAATGAATTAAAAAGATTTTTGAAGCTACATCTTGGATACCCTGGAACATTTCCAAGCTCTCTCCTGACTATACACTGAAGAGGGACTACAAGACGCACCACCTACCTCTACTTTCCCACGTTAGTTTCCATGCAGAGAAAACCCAGGCACACAGCCCAGACAGGAGTCAGAGCATATCCAAACACAAAATGTTGACATAGCCTAAATTATACCTTTGACCATGTCTGTGCACAGATGCTTTATTTACCAGTCCAGCTGTGGTATTTTCACACCAAAATTAAGTATACAAAACACACAATTTGAACATGAGTCTGTGACCACTGCATTTTTAATGTTTTCTGTCTCAGTTTCTCAGATTGAAGGGCCACCCACTCTTAAGAAGAGGAATCTTACACAGTGGTGCCACAGAATTTCCAAATTTGTACAAGTGTAAGATATTTTCCTCTGATTTTTTTAGTGTCATTTTGTATGTGTGAGAGCATGTGTGCAAAAGTCTGTGCACAAGTTCTGTTTGGTTTATTTTACAATGACTTCCTGAACCAGCTTCCAATATCTTGCAGATTAAGATTTTATTCAAGATAACAGTGTACCTGATATTTAGCATATTAAGAGTTACACAATACTGTATTTTAAGCAACACATTCTACTAAATAATTCATCAAAGACCTTTTTTTCTGGTTTCAGTGCTAAAAGGGAAGTAGTTGCTACAGAAAATAAAAGGGGAAAAATCAGAATAGAATCAAAATGAAGTAACTATTTCTCAAGAGGTTTTACTGTTAATTAAGTTACGTTTACGAAGTCATGAAAACCTGGCAAATAGGACTACCAAACATAGTCATAAGAGCCTAACAGCGTAGATTTTTAAAATTTTCACTTACGGCACTTGGTTTCATCATAGTTATTTGAACAGTCGGGAGTAAAATCACAGAACTTGTCAGGCGAAATACATTGTCCATGCCCACATGAAAAAAGTCCCATTGGACAGTAAAAAGATGACGAATTAGCATCTGCAAATCCTCTTTTCCCTTAAAAATCAGAAAGGAATGTGTAAGTAAAAACACATATATAAAAAATTGTAAGAAGTACTTTTCATCTTCTTTGACTATAGTAATGTACACAGCATATGGAATGCAGTATCACCTATGAAGTAAACTAGATTAAACCACAACTGATAAGAAACAGAAATTATTTAGATTATATATTATTCTCCATAATATTCACACACTTCTATGAAAAATTATCAAAACCCCTTTACAGTTACATGGCCAGGTTCCAGTTCAGAGGTGAGATGCTGTGTACAGCAGCCTGCTGTTCACCCCACAGTTGGCAGCAGGTCTTTCACAAAAAATTTCTGCTGAAGTGGTGGTTTCTCTGTGTTCAGCTCACAAAGAAAATTCCAAGAAGCCAAAAGTTTGATGTTGTACTACTACTAGCTCGTACCTCAAAGTACACATTAGAAAGCACCCCAAACTCAATGAATGGGGGAACAAAAAGCCAAGGACTACTCTTTTTTCTTCAGTAGATTTCTGGAAAGAGGGCAAGTGAGAGCAATGACATGCATCTTTTCGGTTTTTTTGTTTAACTTTGCTTATTTCAATACTCATGCTGCTATCCAGATAGACCTTTTTTAAAAAAATCCTCCCTTCTAAAAAATATCTTCATGACTGATGGGTAAATAGAGGAGTTGTAGGTGAAATAATTACAGCAAATTAATGTTTCTTCAAACATCTAGCTACCATCAGTCAGACTGTATATAGGGATCAGAGAAGGCTTAAAAACATAACACTGAAGTTTTCTGTTATGCCTTTAAATTTTCCAATAAAGAAGAAATTCAGATATCTACTGGGTATAACACATCAGTATTTGCTCTGGCAGACTATGTGCCCATGCCATTTTAGAGAAGTAGTCATAGATATTCAAGAGGATCAGAAGAAGCAGTTTGACAGAAGGTTACAGTTATTTTATCTTTCCATCCATTTGCCCTTCTAGATTCCAGAGTGAAGGTATGCAGACAATTTTGGTGGGCGCTTACTGTATGTTAGATATTTGACAGTAAGGATGGGAGCACCCTCTTGCCCTAGAGATAATGCAGTGGAATTTTGCTCTTCAGTGGAAGTTGTAAGATGCTTTGCTTCTGTCTCTGCATCCAAGTATGAATGTGAGCAGGTACTGCCATAGTAAGTGATATCTGGAAATTCCCACCACAGCTTACTTAGCAGAACTAGCGCAAACGACATAGCAGCTACTGTGTAACACAGGATGAAAGCCTTCATTATAGATGATTGATTACAGCAGATGAACTTTTTCTTCAGATTATCCCCTACTTTCTTAAAGGTATCTTCAAGTTGTCAGTCGAATCACAGTTATATATAGCAGACATTGGGGAAAATGTATTGAGAACCACAGAACTTGCCTTCACTTTCTTGGCTGTCACCTGGAAGTGATTTATTCACAACTCCGCATTCCTCTGTTATACTGATGTCATCAACAGCAACAGTAGCATTTATTGTAAGAATGATAGCTCGTAAAATAATCTGTGAAGACAAAGAAATAAATTAGCTCATTAAAGATGACATGATAAAAATACATATATATTCCTTTATAATTTACTACCTCTGCTCAGGAAGTAAATACCACCTACAACCTACTCTGAGTATCAGCCAGCAAAAACTACAATTGAGATTTGATCAAAGCCAGAAATCTACTCCTCAACCGTCAAAGCCATAACTACCTTTAATCACAGAAAGTTATGCAACCCAGATGACCTTGTTTCCATCTAAACTGGTAAAAACTATCACTACTTGAATGAACTGTCTTCCTGCCGTAAACGTTAAAAAGTATACATCTTTTTAAATGAGCTACAGCGTTACCAAATATGATGGTTTACAACTCCATTTAATTGTGTTCATTTATTCTATGCCTGTTGAAGTCAACAGCATGGTACAGTAAATGTAGGGATTGTAAGGATGCATTTGTAAATACAAGGAAATATTTGGGAGATCATAAAAAGAAGTTCAGTCATAACTTCAGAGAAATGAGAATTGAGTGCCTTTTCTTTTAGACAATTTTATACATGAGACATAAAATGAAGAGAGCAAAACTGGAATTTTGATTTGCTGAATCCTTATATGTGAGTTGCTGGTTCCCCTAAGAGTTCCTTTCTAAGTTTTAGTAGAGAGTAGCATTTTTTCAAAGTTACTGCACTTTTGCTCCTTGATTTTTATTACAAAAAAATGATGCTAACGTATACAATACTGAAACAATTGTGATGTTCTTTAGTAGCTACCTGTATTGAAAGAGCTAAATGGAATTCTTTCCTATATGAGTACAAAGAATACAAGTTCTCTTTTTATATTTCATTATGAAAGTAAGTTCTAAAGGCCAAATTAGAGCAACTTTTTGAAAACAATGTAAATGTAACTTCTAATTACCTGAAAAGGTAAGTCCTCAGCTACACTTTCTATAGGTATATCCACTTTTGTCCACTGCATCTCAGGCAATCCTGAAATGTCACGCAATTTTTCCAAACTTCCATTCAATGCAGTTTTCTTAAAGACAGAAAGCTGGGAATTCTGAGATAACCGATACCAAAATCTTACCTGTTGAAAGAGTTTTTAGTGAAACACTTTAAAGACTACATCATTAATCTGCAATAAATTCAGTACCAACTCATATACATACCTTATAACAGAGAATGACGCAACAGGTCTAAACACATCCTTGGCATAAGAGAAAGAGATGCATGAAACGTGGCATGTTGAGGAGCAGTATTATGTCCGAAGATAAAAACGTAGTTAAAAGTAAAGCTTATTTTTAAAACGTACTTTTAACTTGTATCTATCAATTGATGCAAACCAACTGATATGACCTCCCTTAACTCTTTTTAGCTTATTAAGGGCTTAGAAACTTCTCAAAGATCATTTTTCTTCACAAATGCTGAATATAGGACAGCTTCATAAGTATGTTAATCTCAGAACTGCAACAGTGGAGGTGCTTATATGAAAGAAACCTTATGAACTTCTATTTCCACAAGCAACAGAAATTAAAATTATCTGAAGGCAAATGTTTAAAATAATCTAATGATCTTGTGAAACAAGTGGATTGACCAATATATGGGAAGAAAAACCAAGAATTGGAAGTGGATGAGGCTACAAAATACTGCTTGTCAAGCAGAAAAGATCAGAAAACAGTGAGAAACCCAGTTTACTATGCCTCCCCTGCATTAGAAAATAAACCTGATTTTTTTTTTTTTTAAATACTACCTAGACAAAAATTCAGCTGAGAACTGCAGGGAAGAAATAAGAATTTTAAAGAATATTTTTTTTTTCATTTCCCCCGAGTCCTTCCTGATTCTTCATATAGTGAAAGACTAAAATTTCTTCAACCACAGACTATTTACTTCCCTGTAAATGCCTTGAATAACACTTGAATCTTGGTGAAAGTAAAACAAGAACTGTAAAAATAGCTCTTTCCATGCAGTTCTCTGCCCACCTTCATATGATCTTACACCGTGAATCTTGGATCACCAACACTACGGAGAGAAAGTTTCCTTGGATTTTTTCATGTTATATCAACTTCTAAACACGGTTAAATAGTACAGACCATTTTGGGCTAAAAGCTAAATGAAGTTTATGGGGGTTTTTTGCAATACAATAACAATACAAGAAAAGCCATCTTTTGCCTCAGGATAAACACAGACGCATTTGTTAGCCAGTAACAAACTGTTTTTAATATCTTCTGGCTTTGCGGCTGGTGGACTTAGTCTCTCATTTTCCCATAGTGTTTCTTTTTTCCTCAATCATAAAAAGCATGTATTATATAAAATAATCTCAAGACATTAACAAATTCAAATACTTCAACGTAACTTTTTTTTCCCCCACCAGAAAGCTTAAGGTATACATTTTTCAAAATGAGGTGTTTGAAGAACTATACCCTAAACAATCTAGATGTAAGATTTATGTTTATAAAACAGCTTTTCAAACAAATTTGTGTTTTCATTACATAAGAAATAAAATTTTGAGTACTCTGCCCATTAAAGAGCCATAAACAGAGAGCTAGGAGTAGAATTTGCTGCTACAACTCCAAAAACTTGAGCTAAATGAAGATGTTTCTTAGATGACATCTACAGACTCAGCTACAAGAAGCTTCAGAAAGAAGTTACTTCTAAGTTTCAATTAGCCAGTAAAGCACAATATAAAACTGTTACCCCCCCAACTCCAATTTTCTTTCCTTCTGTTTGTTTTTTTTTTTTTTTTTTTTTTAAACAACTGGAGCCAAAGAACTTGTAAAGCCATTAATATACATAGATCTCTTTATGTAGATCCTTTTATTCTCTCAGTGGGACATCCAACAGAAGGTAACATCTCACATTTATACACAGAGAGTATTACACACCAATACACATCCTAATGAGCAAACCCTACTCCATGCTCTTTCCCAGAAATAAAAGTCTACAAGGAAAACGTGGCAGAAAGCCAGGCTTCCAGTCTTCAAAAACGCTCGCTTTTCAGACATGTATAGCTGGGTAAGAACTTGCCCTAGTTTTTGTTGAATCTGGGAACTTCAGATACATTCAATACATACATACTCAAAATTAAAAATAGTTTATTTTCTGACTTTGAACTAGAGAAATGTATGTGCATCCCTGCTGCATTTGTATTTATTTTGAATGCAGACCAAACTCTGCAATAGCTCTAACCAGAATGACTCATTGATTCACATACCAGTTGTGCCCCATTCAACCTAAGGGATTCTAAGATCAATTAATCTGAACTTGAAACGTGCTTATCTACTCAGTATCAAAGTCTACAAAAGCGACGTGGAACTGCCTGAGTGAGTGCACTGTGCATACAAAGACTGTTGGTATCCCAGGGGTAATGCAACACGTAGGGCTCCGATGGGATGCTGAGAGGCCATCTATGTTCCCTGTAGCAACATTTTCCTTGATTTTATTCTGCATCTATTTTATTTCTGATTTTTTCAAAACTAAGAAGCCATGTGAAGATTAAGAACTGAGAGAGTGCATTAAATGACAGCAAGGTACTGTTCTTAAATTGTTTAAGAGGCTTCTACTCCACAGCTGCAAGTCACAACTCTTCATCTGAGATCTAGTAACTCACTGATGTACACAGTCCAAGTCAGCTATAGTCTCAAGTAAAACAGATTTATCTAAGCCAACACTTGTTTCAGGTCCCTTACACCAGAAAAAACGTAAGCAGCCTAGATCCTGATGGAATAAAATTCCACTACTTGTTGGGCCTTCTAAGTGCAGTTCCCACACATATTGCTTTCTGACATTTTTGTTTTTGAAAAAAGTTTTCCTAAGTCAAATTGCAGCTTCTATTCTACGTTGAATCTGGAAAATTAAGCAGACAGTATGAATTTTCTGTTCTTTCTCTAAAGCCTCTTTTTGCCACTGAACACAATAAAATTATTTTGGCAAGCTCTCCCTGTCTTTCCCTTTTCTTCTCTGTGAATTCATAAATCAGGAGGCATCATGCAGTAGCAGAAAAAACGTAAGACCATAACTGCACAACTTAGCTTCTCCCCAAGATGGCATAAGCTTTGGAAAGTTACAGAATAGAAAACAAAAAAAGCTTCAGAAAAAAATAAAAAAACTTATAAAACTGTACAGCATCTATGCACTTTATTCAGTGGCCAAAAGTATAAGCAAAAATACAGTTAGGAATGCTATCTTGTGTTATGTTCTTTAACAATATAATTATGTATACTTAACATATTTCTTAACATATTTCAAGTTCTGTTTTAAAAATATTTATTTTCTTGAAAATTCCAACACTCTAGTTATAAAATTGTGTTTTCATTTTTCATTTAATACTTTTTTATTTTTTAACTCTCCTGACCCATGTTTTCCAGGTAGTTTTCTAGTTTCTCAGACCAACCACCATCCTGGCTGGTTGCTTTTGCATTCATCTACAGATCCACAAGACATTTGACAGAAAAAGCACTTCAAGGCAAACTCTCAAGTACTGCACTGACCAGCTTGAAAAGCATCCTCCTCAAATCATCAATTAACATTAAGTATGTGTCTGGAGCATGGTAGCTAATTCTTCCTGGTCACACCAACAACTATACAGCGACTTCAGACCACAGGTCTCCTGTTACGAGACGCTGGATGTGTATTTCCTGCATGCAGACAACAGCGCCTCTCTTTGCCACCTTTTGCTCAAAAGGCAGGCTGTGATTTGATATGGCCCTGATGTTGTTGTCCGACTATGTTTATCCACCATACAGAAACCTGAAGCATAGCCTTAAATCTGAGTCACCTGCTGGATGCTTTAGAAAGAGCAATAATCAGATATAGAAATTTGGCAGTGAAGCAGTATGAAGCCTGCTGTATCTCCCTCCTCCCAAAGAATTAATCTGTAACTGCTTCCACTGGTATTGAAATGGAGCCAGTTTTTCTGCAGTAACACTTACAGCATGAAGAATACCATATCTGTGCATCAGGTGAGCGATAGCTTACAAAGGTGGGGACAGTTAATATCAAACTGTTACCTGACAGCAAGAAAGTCCAGGAGACAGCTTGACAAGAAAAGGGCTCCCCAGGTGAGACATGGACATCTTTGTGTTCATCTGATGTGATCCACTGAAGTAAATGAATGCTCCTGTAAACAAAAATCAAAGAAATATGAGAAATAAGTCATGCTCCAATGGCAAATAGCTACTTCAGAGAGCTAACTATGTGCTCCATGAGGCACATAAAACTTATTCATAAATGTAAACAAACAGAACAGTTCTGCCATCAGTTCAGTCCCTGTGGATAACAAGGAGGGTGTTGTAACAGCGTCTACGTCAGCAAAGACAAAATAGAATTGCTAAACACTGCTCCCTCTTTTCTCCACAGCAAAGTTAACATGACTGAGTCCAAAGATGGGGAAAGAGGGGGAAGGAAAAAAGGGTATTTGGGCAGCCATTGCTAAGGGCACCCTGTCGTGGTGCCTGCTGGCACTTAAACCTGAGGAAATAAATACAGAGCACTGCAAAGGGCATCCAGATGCTGCTTCTGCGAGGGCTTTACTGTGCAGACCCACTGGATGTATTTTTTTATCTGCCCTCTTTAGGTAAAGACCTGAAGACCTCCACCCTCCAAACACTACAACTACTTCACACAGTGCCCTTCTTCTCTCTGCACAGGTTGAGGAGAGTGAAGGGACTGCAGGAGCTGCAACACAGAGCACCCTGGAGATAGAACAACACAGTCCTCAGCTGGGATCTTTAAAGGACACATTTTAAATGGCTTAAATAATGTTTCAAACAGAATTTAGAACAAAAATTAAATTCCTTTAGGGTACGGTATTCACTGTCAGTACAGCCTAGCCAGGTTTAAGCATGCTAACAATGTTGCAGACCATGGGAGCCAATGGAATAAACTATATTTTCTCATGGGGTCCACAGACTTGACATTGTTGTATGTGCTAGCGGGGATGAAAGCTTAATTAAAGATCTAATCTGAACTCTGGCAAACAAACTGCCTTTGGATTTGAACTACAGCAGATGTGCTTCAGACAAAGGTAGGGAAGGATAAACATCTTCAAGAGGCCCTAAAGCAGCATATTTTGCATGCCGTCAGTGCTGCCTTTGCTGAATACTGAGACTTTTACATGAAAGTCTATCCAAAACAACACTAAAGGCTCAGTCTCGTTTGCACATTGATATTACACATATTGCCTTGCATCTTGGAAAATCAGCTATTGTGCTGCCACAGTCATGTTCTGTAGCCATTTATTTCCCATGGATACATAATGAAGCAGAGGGTTAAGTCCAGCCCCACGTGAATAATCGCATCGCTTTAGCAAGGCTGGCACAAAGAGGTGACCGTTACAGCTCCTCGTACAAACAGGCGTGCTGCGCTCCGTAGAGCGAGGGACGCTCCCCTCATTGGAATGCAAGGCTACTTCAAAGGATCCTCTTCTAATTTGCAATTGAAGCTCTACAGTAGCCTTATTAACATCTTCATTAATCAAAATTTGCTGCTGCCCTCCCCAGGAGAGAAGAGAGACATACACTCTGTGGTATCAAGAGCAACTGTTGCAACCTGTAGGACCCTGATTTAATGTTGGCAAATTCTGGAAGCCTAATTCTAAAGCTGTGATGTGGCCGTAGCAGGCATAGTGATAGATGGGTACAAAACCACCTCAGACAGACCTTTGCACTAGCTTATATGGGGAACGCATCATTACTAAGCTTGAGAGGTGCTACATGGTACCTCAAGGTATGCTTGAGGCTTCAATCTGCAGCATCATATAAAGATGCGAACCTAACTTTTAACAATGCAAGTATTGAAGCAGCTTAAGTGCAGCAGCACGTAGTTCCATATGGGCTAATTTAACATGCTGCTTAGGCTGCAGAGCAGATGTTTCTACCAGCAGCCTTCATTATGACCACATTACACCTCAGATCTCATGAGTACCTAGAATAACACATATGGGAAACATACAGGCGTATCAGTGCCCTTCTCCAGAGCTGTAAGAGTTTGGAAGCTGTAACACAGTAATGTTTGCAGACAATGCAGTACTGCAGATCTAGTGCCACTCTAGAGAGACAATAAAATGAAATATCAAATAGCTGCTGAGAAAGTGAATAGCAACTTTGGTGCACTTCATCACTTGGAGACCAATGGTAAAAAAGTGACTGCTTAAGGCCGGGCTGGCTATTAAATAGATGACAGAAGCTCTCTATTATCCATTTCCCTTCCCAGAAGGGGAAGGGAAAGAGAAAAGGCAGAGAGGCTTATGGGTTGGGGAACTTTAAATCTAGATTTAATAAAATAATAACAATAAAAATGTATAACAATGTCAACAGGAAATATGGAATATATACCGATACACACAAAACCAATATCAAGCTCCCCTGATGACAATCATGTCACACCGGATGCTGCAGGGCAAGCCCTGGGAAAGTCCCAGACTAGAATCAGCAACAGATAGGAACTGGATTCAGGAATACATGGCTCAGAATCGAAGGCAGAAGAACAGAGAGAGACCTCCTCAGATGCTGGTCATGGAAGACAAGAGCTTGACCCTCGTGTTTGGGGGTTGGACTAGATGATCTCTAGAGGTCCCTTCCAACCCCTACCATTCTATGATTCTATGATTGCTCAGCTTTGTACTCAGTATGACACGTATGGGATGGAATACTGCATTTGGTCAGGTTTGGGGCACATGTCCAGCCTGCTCCTCCCCACAGAAGGATCGTAGGTGTGACACCTTTTCTGCCCTTTCACTTCCAGCGCATAAGAAGTTTAACAGAACCAAACAGTGACCTTGGTTTCCATAGGAATAAGTATAAGCAAGAGCTTTTCTGCATGCTATTCCTACCCTTACTCCAGCAATAACTACAAACATAGAGCGTTACCACTGCTAGAAGCAGCGATGTCTGCAAAACATGCTGTTAATTTCAGAGACTGCAGTCTCTTAGAAAGGACTTAACTGAAAAGTGAAATTACTAAAAATAAAATTGGTTTTGTCCTAGCTCAAACCAGGATAAAAAGATATGTGATTGCACAGTTAAAGTTGTTATATAACATGCACACCCATACTCACACCCCACTAGAGTTTGCTTAGGGGAATTTTAATTGTGGAACTCCTCTGCCTTTGAATGCTTGAGGTGGAATTCTTAATATTTCACAATCCTTTAATATGAACATGAAAGAGTAGTGTGGAGGTCTGCTTACAATATAATATACATCATTTAAAATAATGAACTTAAAGGGATATTGGACTGTAACCCAGATTTTAAAGTAATCTAATCTTCACTGAAAGCAGTGTAATAGATACATTTTAATAAAATTAAAGTCACAGAATATTTGCCAATATCATTTGACAATGACANAAAGGGATATTGGACTGTAATCCAGATTTTAAAGTAATCTAATCTTCACTGAAAGCAGTGTAATAGATACATTTTAATAAAATTAAAGTCACAGAATATTTGCCAATATCATTTGACAATGACAAACATGCTAGCCAGTTTTAGTTTTATACAGTACACTGTAATAACATTTTCATTTTGGAAAAATACTTTAAAACAACTCTCTACTGGAATAAACTTTTTCTAGCTGAATGCACTGTATAGCAACTATGGGCTGGAGGAAGAACTGTTCCCAGGATATTACACTCTATTTTTTCCAGACAAAACTGATTAATTTGCTTGCATTCTACAAAAAGCTACAGTGAAATTTTGTCCAAATAATATTTTTAAGAGTGGTACCTGTGTGAATATTGGGTACAAAGATGCTTATGATAAGGGTGAATAAAGTTAGCTATATTAGTTCAAAGGTCAGTATGTCAAAAACGGAAGGCTACATTGTGTCATACCTCATTGATTGTCCCAGCAGAAAACGGTTACACAGGCACAGTAACCCGATCACATCTAAGAAAGAGAATCCCTGAAAGACTAGCTTTCTGTAACATGTTACCTATGTTATATGCATACTATGTAGCAACCATTTCAAATCAGTTTTTATTATCAGTCTGTCACCATTTACAAGTACAAATATTCATCACAGAAGGAGGAAAATAATAATGATAAAAGAAATCTCACCACGTCCAGTATTAGTTGTATGACCTCTGCCAGGGAGTCTGCTGTCAAGGGGAGCCTGTTCTTCCATTATGTTCCAGTCAGCATCACCTAGGCTTAGTGGCTTCCATCCACAGAGGTCAGTCTCAAAATCACATATAGTGTAATTAGCTGTTGTAAGAACAGAAACAACAGATTGTTAAGTTCAATTTGAAGCAACAGTTTAACACCAGAACTATGATTATTTTGTATTTGGATGTACATGGAGTCTTAAAGAAGTGCTGGTATGTTTCACTGAAATACAGATTATTCAGATGGACAAAAAGTTCTAGAATACAGGTAACACATCAGGCAGCCCCTTCTCTTCTTAATGAAACTCAGAACCATGGAGGAAACCACTACAGGAGAATAAACTATATTGTATTAAAGGTGACACCTGTACATAGGCGGCTGATAGACTATGAAAGTAGTATTATATATTTGAAAATAATTTTACTGGAAAGTTAATTATGAAGGTGTGGGAAAAAATAATATGTATTTAGTGCTTTAAATACATTGAACGCAAAGAGGAATTAAGCTTTATTTCTGAAAATGATATTTAAATTCATGAATTATTTAGGTCTCCTAGAAATTTTTATTGCAAAGTAAAAGACCATTTTCTGAGTTGGTATGGATTAGATAAACTTAAACTGTGCAACAGTCTCACACTCTTTGATTTCTTGAGCGAAATTAATTATTTTGGTAAGAAAATAGCATAATCTAAGAATTCTCTTTCCTAGTCCAGAACAGCTTCACAAAGTGGATCACCTAGATTTTTGGGTTACTTATCACAATTGTGAAAATTGCTTTTGAACTATACTTCGCACTTTTCAGACTTCATGGCACATTTATCCTATTGTATCAGTCTCAGACATGATCATACATATTACTCCAATTTTCAGATTGTACAAAACAAAAATTAAATGCATCTTTGTTGAAGCACCATGGCGGTAAAGCTCCATAGTAAAGGTCTTCCTGGTACAAAGAGGTTATTTGATCAGTTACATCTCTAAGGTACAAAATAAGTCACAAATATCAGTATCTATTACCCGGGTTGACTATATACATTAAAATTCAACAGACCGTGCTTTTCTATTTAGTGTGGTGTATAAGTTAAACAAGAAACTTGTTTAACTTATCCGATTACAGAATTCCCATGCTTTTGACAAGGCACCTTGTTAATTAGACTTCAATTTCTAACACATTAAGGTAGAATATGCAAATTGATATCCAAGACTAAGCTGTTTTGCTCTACAGTAATTAAGCCTAGGCATTGTGCTTTTCTTAGCTAAGCAGTCTTGAGAGAATCAATGTGACACAAAAAGCACAGTCTGTGCTTAAATATCTCTTTTCTTAGGCCTCCCTAAATGCTGCAACAGGTCTTCAGCGTAAGAGGTTGATTGCAGTGGCTTCACAGTCATATCCAAAAGACTTCAATAAATGACCACATATACCCAAAGAACTTACTCTGTTGTATATTAAGCAACTGAAAACCTATTCCTGGAGGGAAAATTCCAGGCTAAAGTTAAAATTATGGTTTAAATATGAAAGAGGAATCAATATCCTAGCAAGGATTATTATTTTACAGCTCAATAAGGTACTTAACATAGGATTTTTTAAAAAATATTATTTTCTTTTAACTAGAGGTGCTTAGGACCATGAGAAGAGTTGTTATCACAATATGAAAACAAGATCTTTCATGTACTGATAACAACAGATCTGTTGTCATTTAATGCATCTCAACGACAGACTCAGGGTTTTTCCCTAGCTCATAGTGAAAAGCTGACTGTTGAAGCTACATTTGGAAATCATGTACTAAAAGAATTGGCAAAGCAGCAAAGCTGTGATCAGATGAAGCCCATCACCGCCCTTGATGGCCAACAGGAGAGAGAAAAGTCTGGTGAAATCATAATTTCTTACATTGGTAGCTGCTAGTACAATTTCTTCTAACACTATGGATTTAGAAAGAAGTGTATAAACATCATCTTTTAGGTTGAATATACAAGCAGAGGAGAAAAAAAAACAATGCACAGACAAAAAGACACAATTCCAAATCAAATTACTTTGCCCAGTCATTTTTTCAAACTGTATTAAAGTCTGAACACGATTATAAAGGTAGGAACAACATTCATGGTGGTGTGCTTTTCGGTTTGGTCTTTTTATGGGGTGGCGGGGGGGCACATAAAAAGAATGTGGCTCCAGTTCACTAAACATGATAATGTTGGCCACGTTTTAGATGTTACTATTTTTCTTTTTTCATTGCACCTGTGTTTTTAAAATGACAAGCCATATACAAACATCCAATGGTGCAGAGACACTGGGTGAAGCCCAAGTGTTTCACCATATGCAGTTTCTGGAAGCGATAGTTCATTTTTTTGAAGTATTATTATGATAGGGAACAGCTAGACTACAAATGTAAGTGAAACTCAATCGTCTGAGCTAACCATTTGACTTAAATTTTATCCCTACTTAACTCCATAAACTGAAGGAGTGCTTGTAAATGTTTAATCAAGCTTTAAAAAAAAGAAGTTCTGTGCTTTGGCTGAAACCCAAATCCACATGAGACAGTTTCTCGGTGTATTTTTTTATTATTCACAGCCTTTTTCCACATTTTTACTTGAACCTTCAGGTGATTATAGGGAATGTTTTACTATCCATAGTTGGAAAATAAGTGATTGCAAAACCTATATTTTTTGAAGAGTCATACTGCAGTTAATGTAAGTTAAACAGATATACAACACATTTCTGGTATATTATGTCATTTCCTACTGTACCGGTTACCATCAGAGCTTATGTTTTTTATTTCACTGGGAAGATTGCACTGGATTCAAACCACAGAAAGATTTTCCATATTCTGAAAGCAAAATTAGTTAATTCTCATTTTTGGACATTCATCTATTTACAATTCAAAAAAACAGAAAGGAAATTAGAAAGGAAACGACAACCTGCATTCATTTTAATACAAAGTCAGATCTGAATTTTTTTTTTTTCATGTGGGTATATCAGTATCTCTCAACCAGTTAATGAGTAAGTTATTACACCAGTTCTGCAAAAACAATGACTCCAGGATGTAACCAGAAGAAAAGAAATATTCACCAGCACATCCCCTTGAATTTGAAGAAAGAAGTGGAGCTTATTAAAGCTGTAAGATACACTGGAAAGGTTTTTTCAATCAATACGAAAAATTTCACACATTTTTAAAAAAAAAAAAGGAACAGGAAACAAAGCATATATTCCAAGAGCACTGGGAGGTTAAATGGAAATTATTTTTTCTTTGACTAGCTTACTCTACCTATTTCAGCTCTTCTTGATTCTCCTGGGGGAAAAACAAGGCAGTCCTGTTAGCTATGCTGGGTTACCAACCAATTAACATTGCTTCAATTCTGCTAGCCTGCAACTGGATCAAGTTTTTCAATCCTACTCTGGCAGCTCAATCAAATGAACACAACAGGGGGGACACAGCTTGTCTCTCCGGTGTTGGTGTTTCCCTGGCTAATACTACTGAATGCGAAGAGCTGTTACCCTCGTTCAGTGTGGCAGCACCCAAGCTCCTATGCAATTTGGGGTTTAAACTACCTGTATGATCAGCAACCAAAGCATCTCTGCACAATTACTTTGTCATTAATATTCTGTCGTCTCTGACTAACATTTAATGTCATTTTGGGAAAGGGAATGGTTACGTATGTACCTTCTTACTGACTATCTGTGCACATTTCCTAGCAGTTTGTGATTAGTTTTACTATTTGTCTAGAATTCGTTAAAGGATTCATGCAGAAAGATAGCAGATGGTCATAGGTCATCTAGCCCGAACTTCCATATGTCATGAGACAGATCTCTCATAACACCCTAGTCCCTTAGGTGAGATGGTCTCATCTCCTGAAACTACTCAGTTATCTCACTTAGGGTTAAGAGACTGCTGATGAATCTCATGTCGACACTGGGTCTGCAGAGGATATGCTTACTTTGAATTAACTGTTCTGGTGAAACACAAAGGCAGTGCTACACAGTGTTCATAAGCAGTTAAGAAGTCTGTGAAAATAATACAGATGTAGCTTCTTTTTCTCTACATGTACCTAAAAGATTGATGTACAGAAACGGACAATTTCAAACAATTAATGTGTCAATGGGAAACACATTTATGTGTAGTAAAGCAAATGCTTTGGACTAAAAAACGCTCTTTCTACTTTGAAGTTGAATGGTAATAAAAGGATTTGCATATGTGTTCATCTGCTGCAGAAGGTTTCAATATTTTGCAATTGTAAATTGCTATACTATAAATTAAATGCAATAAAAGGTACATGGCTTTAAAATTATACAAGGTTCCTTCATCCTACATATCTCCTATTCTTAAATTATACAAATCTTATGAATGGCCGAGAAAAATTTAAGTTAATACTAGAGATGCAAAATTAAAACCAGAAGAGTTAAAGACAGGTGTTTTAAGGAAACTTCTAATTAGGCTAAATGGAAGGTGATATTCTTTCAGAAACAGCTGTAGAATGTCCCACCCCACAATCATTTTGAATCTACGTAAATGCTGATGAGTAGGTAATTTCGAGAAACACTGCTGTACCAAAGTGTGATATCACTTGAAAATAGCAAGCACTTCCTAGACTTCTTGCCAAGTTGCTAGGATTCCTAGCTACTGATTCGTCATGTTTTTCTATGTATTGTGTGTTACATATAAATAAAGTATAATAATAGTAAGTATAGCATTTGAAATATCTGTTATTTGGCACGGCATTTAGTGCAAAACTTCCTTTATATTAGGTAGGAAATAAAGGCGTCAGGATGAAAGGTCTTTTTAATCCTTCAAATTATCTAAATACTGTATCTCACTTTATGGTTTGAATATATTAATAAGTTTTGATAATTTATTATCAGTCACTGTGAAATAAGAAATTTAGAAGTGATCTCAAATAAGTGGTGTGACATAAGACATAATGAAAAATGTAGAATTTAATACTAAACCCATTAATTTTATAATTTTTCACTTCATTAGATTCATTGATTTCAATAAAATTACTCAAATAAAGGTGGTTACTCATGTGCACAGTTGTTTCCTAGACAAGCTCCTAATTTTTCAACTTTTAAGTCTCATATACTTAAATATATGTTTATATAAATGGGCAGAGATTAAACAGAAAGCTTAAGAAGCATTGTAAAACACATATTTGTTTTTGTAATAAATTGCATTATTATAAGAAAATTCATGCCACATTAACATGAGTAAAGAGAAACATTTCCTTCCCTGTTATAATGAAGCATAGAAAATCCTCAAAGAACAGGGAAATCCTTCATATTGCTAAATAACAGCTGTCTGCCTTTGTTTTCATTCAGTATGGAGATCTGTCAGCTCTTTCAGTACATGAGAGTACTTCATCAAAGGAAACTACTAAGGATGTGCCCAAGGATAGATGCTAAAATACCTGAAAGAACAGAGGCTAAAATATGCACTATTGTAGCACATAGGAATTGTTACTGAAAATTGATGTGAATAAATGTAGTGCACTCTAAATATCATGGAGGACAAATTTAAGATTATGTGGAAAATGTACATAATGAGTGGAAAAGAACAAAGGATAGAAATAAAGGAGTATTTTTTCCTCAGGTCTCTTTTGTTCAAGACCACAGAAAATGTCAGAAGGATGAGTCTTCGAAGCCAAGCAAACTGCTGAAGAGCTAAATTCCACATTTAGGCTCCTTTTTCCTGAAAAGGAGTGTATGAAGTATCCAAGACAGTATTAGCCATTCAAATAGGCCAACTTTAAAAACAGTTACCATTATTTTAAGATGGCTATTTTTTTCTTTTCTTTCTTCTCAGCCAGTAGTCAGAGAGGCTGTTCTGAGTTACTTATATTTTAGAAAAGCATCTTTTTTTACCCTTTTTTGAGAGGATGAATATCCTTTTGTGCACTGCTCCAACAAAATGATACGTCTTTAACCTGTGAATGCCTCAACACAGAGTGAAGCATGCAATCCCTATGTCTCAGGTTCAACTGAGTGTGACATTTTCTTTCAATTAAAATACACTAGGATTTAGTAGAGAATCAGTGACCAAAGGTAACTGCAGAGGCATCAGCGGACAGTGGAGTACTAGGCAGAGATACTGAACAGGGTTTGGCACTGGCTGGGCCTCCCATCAGTACTTGCCCCAGCATCCTAATTCTGGAGGTGCCACAAAGGACGGTGTTGAGATTCCCGGGCCATTCTGGCTTTTCTTTCTTCCTCCCACTCTAATTTTTCCGACCCATCTACATGAGGATGATGGAAACAACATTCTCAAGAGTGAGTCCCACTGTGGTCTTTCTTTAACTCTAAAATACTGACTATATCTAGGTTATTTCATCTTTCATTTAGACAATGCCAATGTCCAGTGTCTGAGGCACAGGGGTACAAACAAAATAAGAAAGCGTAAAGCATCGCATGCAAAACATAATTGCCTGTAAGACTTTAGAGTTATCTTTCTTTTCACTGTGTGTAGTACTATCAACAGCTACCCTTCAACTGGGACAATTATTTTTCATCCTCCTTTTAAATCTTAAAATTACCCTTCTGTATTTCCAGTCATTACTCACCACAGTCTTCTCACATTGCTACTAAAGTGGGAACACTAAATAGCTGAGAAATAAAGTCCAATTTATAAAGTACTGTTCACTTTCATTCCATTCCTCTTCCTAAAAAGCATGAGAGGACTCTCTGTACTCCTAAGAACACACACACAGAGCTAGCAGCGTAGGGACAGGTCTTCTAAAAAAGGAAACTAGATGTCAAAGAGGGATCCTCTATAGACTTTAATGTTGGCTTAGACTCCACTCAGAGATAAAATGGTATAAACCTTCATATTTAAAATACAATTTCAACATTTGCAAATATTACTCATTTTAGAAATGGCTCCCACATGGCTGGTAAGGGATTGAAATGATTAAAGGTTCAGATGGTGAGTTAAAAAAACCTCATAGCCACAAATAGTTCCTAAAGTCTTCTCATGAAATTGGAAAATAAAACATTATCTGTGTCCTTCATCCTGCTATCTTGAGTGACGCTAAAAATTTTAATTTCCACCTCCCAGTAGCAATGTATATCACCACCAATATCTGAAATATGTGCACAAATTTCACCTGTAACACACATTTAAGTGTTACTACCATACGGAAGCATACATAGAATCATAGAATCATAGAATCATAGAATGGTAGGGGTTGGAAGGGACCTCTAGAGATCATCTAGTCCAACCCCCCTGCTAAAGCAGGTTAGCCTACAGCAGGTTGCACAGGAACGCATCCAGGCGGGTTTTGAATATCTCCAGAGAAGGAGACTCCACAACCTCTCTGNGTCTGGAATGTTTCAGAATTATTAAAGACATATTCAAATAATTTTAATTTTTTTTCTGGATTGTACAGTAGAAATTGTGGCTTCTAAACTAAGTTATCTTCAATTGAAAATATCTTGACAGAGATATAGCTCCCAAACTGTAGCTGTTTTATATGGTGATTTGAATCACCATGCAAATATCATGTGACCTAATTAATTTTCTGACAATAGTTCATAGAAAATCTAAATTAGAAAAGTGTTCAAACAACAAACCCCAAGGCAGATTTCAGTCCCTCTCAAATTAGGGAAGTAGAGGTTATAAATGTCGTATGTAGGGAATACACTTAAGAAAAAAATCACAAAATGGAGCATTTCTGCAGACATTTGAGAAATTGTTATCTGGATACAAAACATATTGACGAGGCCAGGCACAGAAATGGAAAGCAACGGGAAGAAGAAAAATCCATGAAAGAAAATTCTGGGAACACTGTCACTAACCTGCACGTCATTAAATATTCTCGTGAAAATAAGCCATATAAGTAACAACTAAGGTTTTTTGCCATTTCTTGGATAGATATGTTTAGGTTTCACAATACTCTGCAGCACAATATCCTTCTAAAGCAATGCAATTCACTTACAGCAGGCTGCTGGGTCCTCATCACTGCCATCAGAACAATCTGAGTGAGAGTCACAGGCTGATCCAGGCTTCGTGAACTGACCATCAGTGCAGGTGAATTCTTCTAAGGAGCATAAATCTGGTGGATCTGTTGGTGTAGTGTCCAAGAGTTGGATGCTATTCAAACAGATGAAACCTGCCCTGCTCTGGAGTGTTCCTTTAAACATAAGCTGTGGATAGTTACAGGTAAAATATTTGCATTATCAGAAAGAGAAATCAATTTTTTTTCATAAAACAGTAATGACCTGTGTGCAAAAAGCACTTTCCATTACAAAACCATGACAAATTTCAAATCAGAAGCTGAAATTCTGTGTAACTACCTTGGGCTGAATTTCCTGAAATTTTTCAGCTAAAATTGTTTGATGAATTCCAAGAATGAAGTAGAAGCCCATTTTAAAGAAAAACTCTTAATCTCATAACCATTTGGCTGAAAAGTTGCAATGCCTTTGTGCTTTAGAAGGGAGACCTGAATTATAACATCCTAAAGACTCCATCTTCGGCTATGAAGTGCTTCAGAACCTCATTTTGCAGACGCCCAAGAGAAAAAAATTCAGTTACACTCACAGGTGAAAAAAATGGGTTAGAGACTGTCCTCAGACACCAATTACAACAGCATAGCTTAACAACTGATACCTTGTTCATCATTTAAGATAAGATGGCTGCACCCAGTCTATTCAGTAGGATTGTTCATGCCTGCCAGTAACCCTTGACTGTTGCAGGCACCATCTGGGAGACAGCCAATTTGCTTGAGTCAAAACCTTGCTAGGGACTATGCTAATGTTTTAATTATATGGGCTATCTCATGACAGTCTTTAAGCCTGTGCCCTGGCCCTGCTTATTTTACTGCTATTGGCAAAGCCAGAGATTCAAGGAGCATTTCAGAGAATCACAGAATGGTAGAGGTTGGAAGGGCCCTCTGGAGATCATCTAGTCCAATCCCCCTGCTAAAGCAGGTGAAGCTAGAGCAGGTTGCACAGGAAAGTGTCCAGGCAGGTTTCGAACGTCTCAAGAGAAGGAGACTCCACAACCTCTCTGGGCAGCCTGTGCCAGGGCTCTGTCACCCTCACAGTAAAGAAGTTCTTCCTCATGTTCAGGTGGAACTGCCCGTGTTCCAGTTTGTGCCAGTTGCCACTTGTCCTGTCGCTCGGCATCTCCAAAAAAGAGCCTGGCCCCATCCTCTTGACACACGCTCTTTAAATTTTTATAAGCATTGATGAGATCTCCTCTCAGTCTTCTCTTCTCCAGGCT
>VZSC01015854.1:49554-79314 GCA_013398225.1 Steatornis caripensis
GCCTGTCCTTCCTAAAAAGTACATAGCCATCCATGACTGCATTCCAGTCATGCGAGCTGTCTCACCACGTCTCTGTGATCTCAATGAGATCGTGGCCCTGTGACCACACACAGATCTCCAGCTCCTCCTGTTTATTCCCCATACTGCATGCATTGGTGTACAGGCACTTCAGGGAGGTAGTCGAGCACATAGGTTTCCCTGGACAGGTGCAACAGGATCCACTATAGTCATAGATATCCTTGAGGTGGTTGGCCTTCTGCTTCTCATCTTGAGAGGCAGCTAAGGAACCTTTTTTGCTGCCCTGGCTGGTCTGGCTTATGCCCCAGTCTGTTGCAATGGCATGAGCATTGCCATTTTGTATCCTACTCCCTTGAGTCCTTCAGTTTAAAGCTCTCTCCTACAAAGTTCCCTTGTGCTGACCAGATTTTACGCGAGCTGATTTAGAACAATGAAATTTCAGAAAAACATCTCTTGCTTCTGGCCACTGCAGAGCCCAGCTCTACTGAGTCTCAAAGCAAGGAGGTTAACCTACTTGTGCTCTCTAAGTTTCTTTTACCTGAGCTAAAGGAGCAAACAGGAGGAAGCAAACTTGGATTCACCAGAAAGATGAAGATAGTAATGAAAGAAAGCACTGAGAGACAAGAGCCGGAGTTGGAACCACAAATCCAAAATAGAGTAATGGGCTTTAACAGGCTGGGACATGGGCAGAGTGAGAGTCTCAAAAAGTATTCATGTGCAAGAGGCAAAAAGCAGAGTAAAAGGAAACCTGGACAAGATTTCCTGACAAAACAGAAGGAAACTAGAACAGTTGTGATTTGGGGCATAAGCAGAAGGCTCTGATACACTTCTCAAAGCCTATGAATTAGGTTGGAGTGAAATCTCAAGAAGCATTTTTCTTTCTAAGAAACAAGAATGATATATGTCATTATCTTCCAATAGACACAATTTCTTCAAAATTGCAAAAGCCTTCTAATACTATCCATTCTCTACCAGTTCAAACAGCAGAATGCCATGCTGAAAGCAGTACATACTCATGTAATTAAAGAGAGTATCTTTCCTTTCTTAAGCACATCCTTGCTGTCTTTGGCCAAAGAATGCATAGGGCTGGCTTTCTACATGTATACATACAATATCAGCAGTCTTTGTTTTATTTATTTTTAAATACTATAGACAGTCTTATTATACATCTGATTGTTTATTCACACTTGTACTTATGGGAAAAGGAGAACAGGCAACAATAAGTATTTATAACCTACAAGAATGAATGCATTTCAGCAAGCTATCAGAACGTCAATGCCTGCAGTGGGCTTAGTCTTTGTTTGTGCTTTCACAGAGATTACATTTTCAGCTAGTTGTTGAGACAGTAAAATATGATAATTTACAGAATTTTGAAAAATAATTGTGAATGTAAAATTATTTAAAATAGCAACTTCTAAATTAATTTAAGAATTGAGTAGATGCAAATTTGCATTCTTCTGTAGGCCTGCAAATTCAAGGGAAAGATATTCTCTCACAATTACTGGTTTACATCAGTCCACTGAAATCCCACAAACATCATTCACATCATCTCAGCTAAATGAGTTGGTAATACCTGAGATGGACTCAAATATCTGACTACTTAAAATATGGTGAGATTTGTATTCTTTTTATTGCATGTTATTAAAGACCATCTGCTTCAATACATGATGTTTATGCAGATGTTTTGTTGAGCTAGAACCAGAACTTTATACATGTTGAAGCAATGAAGAAGAACAAGCCCTTCAGAATACATATTATTTTAGCAATTTTTAAAGTTTCCTAGAAGATTTATAAACAATAAGGTAAAACATTTCCAAAAACTGAGCACATGCCTTTTCATTCATACCTTTAATTTTTCTAGCCCTCTTGGTAGCTGTATATCCACTTTGACCCATTCCTTCTTAGTCATGGTGTTGGTTTCCCACAAGATATGTTCCTCCTGTAAAATGTAGAATATGATGTTATAAAGATAATTTTTGTTCCTCTGTAAATTATCGAGGCCATTTTTCGTCCTCGATCCTTTCATATCATAGCCAAACATCCACTATATACAAACTTGTTCTATGTGAGGAAATACAGGTTCACATATTATCTGCAATCTTTGCACTGAGATCTATGGGAGAGAGGGGAAACAAGACATGTTTACTGTGATTAAACAAATTAATCACATAATTATCAGGAGTCAACTTGGCAGAGTTAAACTAAATTAATATGTAAATTAAGCCATGTTATTGCTAAATTTAACGATATGTTTCCATGGAGCTCTCTACATTAGTCTCTTCTTCTTAAATAACTGCTCATACTATGTTGTGTTATAATTAGATTTAGTTTTCTTAAGACTGAATTTGGAGTCTGTCAAAATTACCCAATCAGCTGTGCTAAAAACCTTTTTTTTAAAATCTGTAGAGCAAGCAGGCAGAGTACTACTTAATAAGTTCTAGTCATGTTCCAAGTTACCTCAATCCTCATGTTCACTCCACCTCCTAAGGATAACAGTGAGAGGGCCAAACATAGTCAGGCTCCCTTTATCCAAGCACTACAAACCCTTTTAATGCAGTAATCTGACATAAACAGTTCATGCTCATTCTGCTTCTGGTCATGATCCTAACTAGAACATGCTGAGGCCAGTATAACTAAAAGAAACAGAGCAATGTGAATTTTATATCCCTAAATAACATCTTTTCAAGAATCAGCTCTGAAATAGAGCAAAACCAGAAAGACAGGGAAAAAAAATGTAGGAAAAGTTAATATATGTTATATGTACAAACAGATTTACCACTACAGGAATCAATAGAGAGACCCCTTTCAGGATACTGTGCAAAGTGCTTGTAACACCTCTTCCACAAAGGATATTACAGAATTAGAGGCAGTTCAGAAAAAGATGCAAAGCAAGATAAGACAAATTGAAAGTCTCTTGTATGCAGAGAAATTGAAAGGATAAAAAAAGTTTACCTTACAGGAGACGAATAAAAGGGGATATGATAGGTATGTGAATTGTTATCAATACTGTAGACAAGGACAGTTATCTTTTTTCCTGTCTTGCAATATAAAAAAGAGGAGGAAGATGTCTGTCTACTGCTTGACAGACTAAGAGGCTGAGTCTACAGAACAACACTGGTATGATTTGTGATGAGTAGACGATTACTTCTGCTTTTTTCCTACCAAGGCTTCAATTGTAATGACACATTAACAAAGCTAGAAGACTAAATCTCTATTGAATATGTGTTCAAAGATCAGTTTTGGAAAACTGCAAGACAGGGCCAAGCCAATACCCTAATTCCAAACACTAAATTACATAAGAGATCCGATTTGGATAAACCACATGACATATGCTTGATTTCTGAAATAAAAGTAATCCATGAGTCAGCTATGGAAATGTTTTAATTACACACACATGTTCCCTAAACATGTACATATGAATCCTCCAAACACATTTGTATACCTGTGTGAATACTCTAGATTTGTTATGTGATTTGATGCATCTGAGTACTATAATTTTGTTCACATTCAATTAACAGCTTAGACACCCATCTGTAAGACCATCTTGCTCCCCAATTCATTATAATGAAAACAACTTGCAGCAGTAAACTTGAGTTTTCTGCGCACGTGACATTATTCAGACCTTCTAGGGGTGTTTTTCACACTGAAAGCTGTAAATCACTTTAGATGCAACAACTTTTTAATCTGGCTGTTGTTCCATGCAAGAGACATTACCCTCTGATTTTATATAGCTTTAATAAACCAATAATATTATTTCCCTCCCTCTCAATGTTTTCTCTGTGGCATTCATCCTGCTTGTCAGATTCTTCCACCTCTTCAGTACAAATGGGTTAAACCCTCTAGCACATTCCTTGCATCTCTAGGCTTCTTTAAAATGTTGAATGTATTGCTTTTCCAGTACTTTCCCACAAGATTTATTTTGATGATGCAGGAGAGCAGATGCTCAAAGTAACTTCACTCTATTCCCCTTATTGTGATATATTACTATCTATAAGCAATTTTTTGTAAAGCTAAAATGGGCAAGAATTTTTTTCTTTTCCCTGTAATGTGTTTTTTGAGATAATGTTACTCAGATTTGAAGGATGGAAGAGACAATCATGACTTTCTCTTATCAAGTCCATTTATAAAATACAACTTTTTTTTGTTTGACATTTCTCTACAGATACATTCACCACTTTGCAACTGCACTCATAATTTCATCCCTTCTTTCATTGCAGAGTGTAATTTTGAACAAAAGCTTATTTGTTCCCTCACAATGATTAATGAATCACCTTTAATTTCTGCAGAGGAAGTGTACTTGCATGGTTTTTGCAAGTGTTGCTGAACACTTACAGAAATGTTAGTGCATTAGGGTACAAATATGCTTGCACACATAAACATCTTTTATTGGTTTATTTCCATCTGATTTGTAAGCCATACAAGATGTAAAGGTTAAGAAGAAAAAAGGAAGACATATAAGCCCGTTACCTAACGGGAGGAATGAGCAAGTAATGACTAGCAAATGACAGACTAAAGTCAACATTATTTTCTTTGGTTTCAGTTTTCACACAAAATTTTAAAATTTGTCAGGTAGTCAATAGACATCCAATATTGTTAATATTTTATGTTAGTAAAGATAGTTAAGAACGCCAAATGTGAAGGCAAACATGGAATGGAATAGAACAATAATACAAATATATATAAATCAGAATTACTGAAACTGGAATAGAATCAGGAAGTTTTAACTGAATATTACATAATAGAAGAAATATCTTACTATCAACAATTAACTCTGAGATCCTGAGGAGAATGTGTGGGAAACTAGAGAACTGGGAGAACAAAGGGTATGTATTACAGTTAAGGGAAAAATAGACTATGCAATTACAGCCAATCAGCTGAAGTTGACAACCCATAAGACACTGGAACAAATTGCTAACAATTTTGTAAGCAGCTAGAGAATTAGAAAGTGAGAAACTTACATTAGCTGCCTCTGATGAGGAGCAAGTCACGTTCAGCCAGTGTAATCTTTTTTTTTTTTTTCTAGTAAACAGCCTTGAAAATGTAGAAATTACTTAATTAAGGCTTTTAACATGAACTTGTAGGGCATTCTTCAAGCAAAATGAGGAGATTTGGTGCAGATGGAATGACTGCAAAATGAGTGTACAAATGAGTGTACAAACAGGAGTGCAACCTTATTTAAAAGAGGGGTTGCCAATAGTTTTCTATCAAACCAAAAGAAAATGATCATAGGCCTCTACATAGGTCTGTTCCAGGATGTGACATAATTACAGAGCTGACTACCTGCTTGGATACTGGAATGAAAAATAAATCTTTTTATAATGTAGATAACACTAAATTGGGAGGAATTACAAGCACTCTGAAGGACATAATTAGAATTTAAAATAATCTCAGTATATAAAATCCAGTTTCAAACCAGTAACACAAAGTTCAAAGACATATGAATTGCAGTTAGGAATGAAAAAAAAATCAAATGATCAAATGCAGTAGTATCGAATGAAGGGCAACTTTGCTAAGCCAGCAATAAACCAAGAAAAACTACAGATTGTCATAGACTGCAAGTTAAATATAAGTCAACAACAGGTTACTGTTAACAAAAAGAGCTTGTTTTCCCTACCTTTCTTCATACCCATGAGGAATTTAAATTCCCTGTCTTCCAGCAGATGTCATAATATCTATATTAGAAAATACACTCACTCATCTTTGGCCTCTCTGTTGAAAGGATGAGGAAGGCTAGGGATACGTTTGCAACATCTCTGGTGCTTGTCCTCTAAGAATAGTACTGAAAATCTACATTAAACGTAATCCAGTCTCCCTTTGCGTCAGGCCTGTCAGTGCTGGGACATAGCAAGAGTTATTCAGAGGTAAGAGGTTCTGATCAACAAAAATAGTAAAAGGAGGAGCAGGGAAAATGCATGGTACTGGACCATGCAGTTGAGAGGTTATTTTGTATGACAGCCTCCAGGACAGTAGCTCTGTTGTATTCTAGGGTCAGAACCAGCACTTGGCTTTCACTTTTATCTCTCAGTATTTGGTTAGTTTTGAAGATTCATTTGTTTTTCATAAACAACTTAACTATTCAGTGGCAAATACGTGTAAAAGCTACCCCTCCCTTCATTTCAGTTTAAGAAGTCTTAAATATGAGTCTCTAGGGTATTGTTTTTGAAGCTACCAGCAGAAGCTTATGTTTCTGAAGGTTTTTCTGGCAAGTTTTGCAGTATGAGTAACTCATATGAGCTTTAAATAAGTCTATGTGCAATAAATACACTTCTGACCGAAGGAGAAATTCAGTAACCAAAACATCAAAGGGCTATGAGAAGTTGTGGAAACAGAGTGGACTGAACTGATGTAATAACTGCTAAAAATGTTCTTCTAATGCATATGGAAGGAACTGTTTATTAATTAATTCAATCCCAATTCTATGGGAACTCAAATGATAGTTTTCTAATTTTTGGCTTGCATAATTTGCTCTATTTTTAGGGAAAGAAAACTCTTAAATCAGCTCCATTGATGCTACTTAGGTGAACCATTGAAATCAGTATTCCTGTTCTATCTAAAGGTTGCCACAGGCACCATACCTGGGAATTTATTGTCAAGTACTATGACACAAATCTCCACGCATTCTGAGCAAAACACTGATTCTGTTACAATTCCCTAATATGGCAATGGGACATAGAAAAATACAAGTATTCCCTTTTATAAATAAAAAATTAGCAAGACCTGGGAGTTGTTTTCACGAATACTTGAAGACACAATGGGAAAGATAGAAAGAATTTCCATTGCTTGTTCTTCTATTTAGACCCCTTGGTAGTGTTACACTTCAGATTTTTTTGCATCTTATCTTTGTGAATGAAGTGGATCTGTCTTTTTAAATACTTGTATTTTTGAGCGATAATAATTCAACTCCAATATCAAGATAGGAAAGCCATTAACTTAATAAGACCAGCTGTACAGCTTTTGCTTTCATTAAGTAGCAGTACAATAGCATCGATATTAGGTTATTAAACAAGACTTTCAAAAGGGAACAGTCCAACAGCAGAAAGACTCCACAAAGCAAGGGAGGTAAGAAAGATGGAAATAGTTATCATTGCTCAACTGGCATTTGTATTTCGGTTTGACATGGCTATTTTATCTACTAATAGGTAGAAGAATAGGAAAATTACTGTTCTAATACACGGACAAAGCAAATCAGCTGTCTGAGCAAGAGCTTTCCAGACATCCTGAAGCAGCTTCTTTCCTTTTTCCTGTGTCTCCATAGAGAAGAAAAGCACCTATTTTCCCATTTCCAGAACAGGAAAGCGGCTAGAAAAGCTGTTACTATAGATTTTTCCCCTGAAATCCCAGAATGATTCAATTCTGTAATAGCTGGGGTTTGTCCTTAAAGTCTTATTGCAGAACATTCACCCATCAAATTAGTTTATAGCTGAGATAGCAAATACCCAGGTTTTACAATTGCATAGAGTGGAACGATACCAAGTTACTGTTTTGCGCAAACCAACTTAGGGGGCAGGCCTGTGCTAGCAGGTGTATTTCCTTGCAATTTGGACTTGTAATGCCTGGGCTGCCATATCTTTACCTTTTGAAAATGAATGCATGTTTCTTCTTACCTGACTGGTAAGCAGTACAGCCTTGAGAACGCTGCTATCTTCCATTGAGTAATGAAACTGAAAATGGCAATTCTTGCTGGAGCAATGACATACGGAGCTGTTAAGATAAGCACTTTTACATAATGCGCTGTCATTAGCTTCTAACCACTCAAAATGGCCTGAAAAATAATAAAAAAGTGCAGTTTTTCACAAAACATATACATTTTTTCCTCAGTCTATGAAAATAAGGACAGTTTTCCTGTAATTAAACCATGGACTTGTCCTGGCAACAACAGAATCTGGTTATCATGATGATGAGGTGACTTGGATGCCATGTAAGCATTTACTATTAAAAAGATAGATACATATCTTCATTTGTCTCACAGATAGCCCCAGCAACCAAGAATTACATCAGTTGATGGTATCTTGAGGTATTGCTTTGCATGTTAAAAGCTGTAAGCAGTCCCACATTAAGCTCAGCCTCCTTACATTTACAATGATTCAATATCTGATCACAAATACATTTGAAAACAGAGTTTTCTTACTTTTTCCACTATGGTTTCCAGAAAATATGCTTTTTACAATAACACTTCTGTAGACTCTTTAAAAACAAACAAACAAAAAAAGGGATGTAGGAGGGGAAGTATTCTACCTTACTGCTATGGGAGGCAGTAGCATCTCCACCATGCAATCAAGATCTTTACTTCTCAGCCAGAACTTCTGCAACAAAATTTTGGAAGTATATTGCCTTTCCATCTGAAGCAGAAAAGCAATTTGTGCTTCTCTTGACCTACTGCCCCTTGTAAAATCATTCCTACAGAGATCTAGAAGAGTACTCCATCCCCTCAACAGTGTCTTTTATTTGTCAGAAATAAAAAGGCTAAATACTTTTTATCAAATATATTAGGTCCTTTTTTTCCTCCTCCTGAGTCACTGAATATTTTGCTGCTTTCTGAAGCATCTATTAAAATAATAAACTGGGACTAAATAAAGGTCTTAAGCCTGATGTTCCTGTGTTCATGTCTCTAAATACAACATATCTCAAATGTAGGTGTTACAAAATTTATTTCAAGCTGAAGGGATAAGGTGCCATTTCACAAGAACACATTGAATTTTTATAAAGGACTACATTCTTTCCTTTTGTTGCCGGTTTACTTTTTGTGTTATGCAACGTTTTTCATTTAAATACGTGGTTGCAATTTCATGCCGCAGCAACTCAGCTTGATATGAGGAAACATTACAGATTTAACTCCGCATTCTGTTTGACAGAGATCAACAAAGCATCTACACTTCTTTGGTTACTGCCTTGTGCAGAAGAGAAACACGTATTAACATTAGAATTTACACTACCTGTTCTTTATCTAACTTCAGAATTCTCTGATTATAAAACTAACCAATTTTATTTTCTGAGCCTAATCATAACATTCCTTTCCCTCTTTCAGTTTAAGTTGCTGAATGTTTAAAAACAGGGCAAAGTGGAGCCGACATGATTTTTAGATAGGAAAGCATGTGAACAGCACTAGATAAACAAAAGTTTTATGAAATATCCAGAATGATCACTTATCCACAAGCGACAGAGATTGTTCTTCAGGCAATACATTTTATATAAGCATTGCGAATGCTTCTGATACAAATTGAGGTCTAGTTTCAGAAATGAAGACTCCAGAAACTCCTGTCCTGAAAATACTGATTTTTTAATTACAACTTTTTCACTCTTCTCTATAGCATGTGAAAGTAGAACCATGCCAGGTCAACTGGACAGGCAATAAACTAAGCTAATTTACTTATTTGTTTCCTGTCTTCCAGGGATTTTTTTTATTATTATTACCTTCAACCAACATCTAGCAAGTAGCTTTCTAAAGATTAATGGTATTACGGAAGTTTTTCTGTTACAAACTTTGCAGCTCTTCTCTAAGGTCTGAATTTCCCTCACTCCAATACACTGCATAGCATCTCACTGTGTTTATACTCTGAACCTCTTTACTTCTTGTTCTCTTGAATTTTCATTACTTTCTGTTTCTGAAGTGCCAAACTTCCCCGTGTTTTCAGAAGCAAAACGGGAATTCCAGAAAGGCACTTCATTCCTGCCAAAGTGGCAGTAGTGCTGTAGAGTCAGAGATATGTGTTTCTGGCAGGAGATGCTGGGATTGTTGCCAGGACAAAGAGCATAGACTTTAATATCTTTCCATAAAGCCTTTTATTTTCCCCATGTGGCTACTTAATCAGGTTTTTAAATAGACAGCTTTTTTTCTTGCAGTTTTGAAGAAAAGTTTTGTCTATCATAAACAAAATCTTTGAGTCCTGTGTCAAGATTAGCCACTGACAGCAAATGGAGCCCAACTAGAAGCAGAGCTTACAACTTACTGCTGAGGTGGCCCAGTTTCTTCATAGAGCTGGGTTGGGCTGGTGAACCTGCCTGTATTCTGCTGTACGGAAAACTCAAAGCCGATAAATACATAGCTGCTTGGATCAATATTAACCATTTTCTGACTCAAATCTTTTGTTACTCCTTCTGCTTTAATTCATTTTTTTTATTTCACAAAATACATACTTTGAATCTATGCTACTAAATTTAGAATAACAACGGTGACTTCAGACAAAACTGAGCCACAGAGTAGGACTGGTTTTCTGGCAAGTTTGCCTCCCCAACAGAGAACTGTTCAGTCTCTGAACTAGTCTCTGAACTCTGTAATTTTCCCACTTAATCGTCTTGAGGACAGAAGAGGTCAAATCTCAACTGCCATTTTTTTTGACTCTTTGGAGGTGAATTTTCATGAACTCACAAGTCATGGATGAAATCTTGAAGAAAAAAATAGTAATGTAATAAAATCACAATCTAATGATTTGGCTGTTTTTCATGTTTAAACTTGAGGGATTTTTATCATTAGTTATCTGAAATGTTGGGTTTAAAAGTCATGGTACATCCTTTGATCTATTTTTCTATCTCATAATCTTTGTTTTTATTATGTAAAGAAGTAGTTTCATTAGCTTCTTATTAGAGAAGTGTTACCCCAGATGTAGGAAAATAGATTAATCCATTGTAACAAGAATGAACTATGGAAACTACACAGGATGCTGAAAATATCCATAAAGAAAAAACCAAGAACAATGAAGTATTTTCTGAACAGTATTGCAGGGGAACATAAAACCGCTGTAAGAATTTTTGACACTAGAGAAATTAAGAGGAAAAGTTATAGAGAAAGTGCCTACAATACAACACTGGAGAAAAGCAGCAATAAAAGTACAAAGAAAAGAAGTCTGCCAAGGACAGAAAGTAATTTATTAAATTTAAGAATACCAGGAAAGGAGAATTATTCAAAGCCTATAAGCAATCCTTTCTTTATAAATATAATTGTCTAGACCTCTGCTTTGTAATTTAGTTTCTTACCTCCCTTCTATTTATAGGAGTGAAAGCTTTGATCAAAATCAGAAATTAAAGCTTGTTCAAGCTCTATCTGCATTGCAAACTTGAGCCCTCAAGTATGGCATTTCTGCAGTTTGCATATAATTTCTTTAGTTTTTAGAATTTTAGTTAATATTCAGCCTCTTCATTTATGCCTCAACGAATCTATGAATAGAAATGCTGAATGTATTGAGAGATGAGCAATCATAGCTCAGATTTTTTAATACTTTCTAGCGTTAAAGAAGAATTAGATTCTGTGTATTGTTTTGACACTTGTTTCTTCTCATATATTCTTTTTTCCTTTATGACATGGAAGCACAGGATATGTCTCCAAGCAGTTGTTTGTGTTATTTGTTCAGCCTACTTATCTACCTGCGCATATTTACACAAAAATGCCCAAGCACCTATAAACCAGACATTTCAAAATATGTTCTCTTTCAGTGTACATTCTTGTGACATGGTCCTGCAAAAGCCACTTAGAGAATTTCAGTATCTTTTCTGTTAGCACAATATTGACATGAAAGGGAAATCCATACCCATTACCAACCCTTGAGATATCATGTTAAAGTCTGGCACTGATACATCATCTTCTAGGGAGGTGTTTAAAATAAAATCAAATTAAAAGTCTTGTTTGTGTTAGATAGTCCACTGGAAATTGAAAGGTGCTGTGGCTCTTTTTTTTTTTTTAAAGCTAAGAAAAAAAATGTGTTTTATTAGTCTATACGCTTGCTGTTGTACATAAACGTTAACATGTAAAAATTTGTCTCAATAGCACTTCTGCTTGCTATTTCATTATAATTTTGACTTACAGTTACTAGAGTATGTTGAAATGCGTGCTAAAATTTCTTTTTAAAATCTTTCTAAAATGAAACCAGTATCTAGGCATTCATTCTGCTGCTATCAGTGCTACATTTCCGTGGGCTCAGAGTTCAAGCAGTAATTTCCACACAATCAGTTGTTCAAAGCTACATCACAAATTATACCATTACAACTGCTGCTACTTAACCCCTTTGAAGGCAGCCTCAGCAGACAAGCCAAATACTTAGCTGGCAAAGCTATTCCATTTCACATTACAACACTTAGACATTTATATCCACTAAGATTTCAAAAACCTTTCCCATAAACCCATAGACCAGAACTACACAGTGGCTCCAAAAACAAGTGCTGCTCTTTACATCTGAAAATTGCAACTGGATTAACTTTGGATTTAAGAGTAATAAACTATTTTGTATAATAAATGTTTCTCTACAGCTCCCCTAGTAACAGGTTTGAAGTGAAATTCCTGACTGTACACTCAAACATAGTAGTATTACACAAGTAAAACTGCCAAGTATGAAAACCAAAACAAACCGGAAAACACATACAATGGCTGTAGGCTTAGATGGAGTTAATTTAATTTCACCAACTTGTTGCATATATCTCATACAAAGAATTAATTAAAGAATAAATCAATTATTCGTTTACATGGCAATTCTTACATTAAAATCTTTCATGTTTTACCAGTATGTGTGTTCACAGCACTCTTACCAAATGGCCACAGTGAAAATTAATTTTAGTACAAAATACACACAATTAGTTTTCATGATTTTGTTCTGTTTATACGTTGGGTTACCACCTTGTCCTAAAAAGCACTATATTCTTCATGACAGCTAGTAATTGTGCATTAACTTAAATTTCCCACCTTCGGTGTTGCTGCTCCAATCTTTCACGAAGGAACAGGAGGCAATCTTGTGCCAGGCTGGAAGTTGCGCCCTCATGGCAGGCTCAGCCGGCTGATCTGAAAGCCACTCGCACATGTCAATCTCAAAACTGGAAGTCTGCAGTGCTAAAAGACAAAGCAAAACAATCGCTTAACTTCTTGAAAGGTCATTATTTATGAGACTACTTCTCATTAGGAACATATGCTTATTAAACTACTCAATAACCCTTCTGCCTCTGGTTACTTCAAAAGCGTTGTGTCACTGAGTGCTGTCTTGTATTTCAGGTTGCCTTCTTTAACAATACTATTTTAAAATATCATTCCTTAAAGATGGATCCTTCTTTCAGAGCGATGGAGGGCTATTTATGCTAGCCAGTCACTGCAACCTTCATGAATTCACTTCCGCAGAGAGCGTTGCCAGGAAAGATAAAAGATGACATGTCATAACAAGACATACCTATTTACTTTCCTAGATGACAGCTACAGAAAAATCACTTCTAACTGAGAGGTTAAACTCAGCAGCAACTCCACAATACTTGCAACAGAATGCTTCTTTTTAGAACCAAAAAGTTTCTGAATAGATCATCATATATTTTCAAGAACTTTTTAAGAGCAGATCATACCTGATTAATCTAGTGACCTTCTACAGTAGAGTGACTGCATCAGTGGACAATAGAAGAGCTATGGATGTCATCTACCTAGACTTCTATAAGGCCTTTGATATGGTCTCCCACAACATTCATACCTCTATATTGGAGACACATGAGTTTGATGGCTGGACTGTGAGAGGGATAAGGAATTGGCTGGATGGCCATGTCCAAAGAGATACAGTCAGTGGCTCAATGTCCATTTGGAAACCTGTAACAGGTGACATCCCTCAAGCGTCTGTATGCAGACAAAAACTAATAAATATCTTCATTATGATATACACAGTGGGATTGAGTGAGCCCTCAGCAAGTTTGCAGATGACACAACGCTGGAGGGAAGAGATGTCATCCAGAGGGATCTTGACAGGCTTGAGGAGTGGGCCCATGTAAACCTCATGAAGATCAACAAGGTCCTGCACGTGGGTCGGAGCAATCACCACTATCGGTACAGACTAGGGGATTAACTGATAGAAAATAGCCCTACGGAGAAGGACTTGGGGATACTGGTAGATGAAAAATTGAGCAAGAGTCAGCAATGTGAACTTGCAGCCCAGAAAGTCAATCACATCCTGGGAGTGTGGCCAGCAGGTTGACAGAGGCGATTCTTCCCCTCTAACTCTGCTCTCAGGAGAACATACCTGGAGTACTGCATCTAGCTCTGGGGTCCATGGCATAAGAAAGACATGGACCTATTAAGGTGGGTCCAGAGAAGGGCCACAAAAATGAACAGAGGACTGGAACATCTCTCCTATAAAGAAAGGCTGAGAGAGTTGGAGGTGTTCATCCTGGAGAAAAGAAGGTTATGGGGAGACCTTGCTGTCTTTCAACAATTGCAGGGGGCTTATAAGAGAGACGGAGATAGACTTTTTACCAAGGTCTGTAATAACAGGACAAGGGGCAAAGGTTTTAAAATGAGCGTAGATTTAGATTGGATATAAGGAAGAAATTTTTTGTGATGATGATGGTGAGACACTGGAACAAGTTGCCCAGAGAAGCTGTGGATGACCCATCACTGGAAGTATTCAAGGTCAGTTTCGACGGCGCTTTGAGCAACCTGATCTAGTGAAAGATGTCCTTGCCGCATCAATGGGGTTGGACTGGATGATCTTTAAAGGTCCCTTCCAACCCAAACCATTCTGTGATTCTATGAAGTTTGAGATGCCATATTGTAGCTGCAAAATTTTGTGTAATTAATACTGGCTGCAGAAAGTAGGACATTATTTTAAGCAGGATGGCACTATGATAACGGATGTTTCATTTCTTAATATTATTGCAGGGAAAAGGCAATCTTCTGGTTAAGTCAGACTTTTAAATAACAGTCAAGGTATCTCAGAGAAAACATGGAAATTCCTAACTGTACAGAGGAAAAATTTTATGTCACTATATGTAAACATTACTGTCTGCTGTACCTCAGAGTTATTGTGTTATTCATAGTCCTAATATTTCTGTGAAATGTCCTGTCCAGCTGATGCTACAAACCTCTCATTTCTTCCTCGTTCCAGTGTTGCATAAACACACACACTTTTTTTTCAAACTATGTGTATAAAGAAGAGCTTGTGGAAAAATTACTTCCCATTAAAAATCCAAAATTCTAGAATGGTCTAGAAAATGATAGATTTTGTCAAATTTCAACATTTGAAAAAAGTTTCAAATACACTCAAAAGGAATCAAGCTCTTTTTTAAACACTTTTTAAATATTGAAACAAAACATTTTGATTCATTCTGCATTTTTTTTTCAGTTAGTCGTAAATATTTCTGAGGTTGGTTGTTTCTTTGTTTTGACAATAATATGTCCTTTGGGATAAAACAGCCATTTTCCAGCTCTTAATTCATCAGCATATTGGACAACAGTAAGATTAGTATTTTGGATTTTCTGATTTCCATCCCTGTGGCAGTTCATCTGAAAGACCCTGCATCTGATTCTGCATCTGTGATATCAAAGGCTACATTTTTGCATGATTAGGATTAACTAAATAATTAAGTTTGAGATGTTTCCAGCTGAAGTATTCATACTGGATTTTTTCCAAAATTTATACATTATAAGTAATATGTATATAATTACTCCAGTTTTCCAGAAAAAAAAAAACTAGCTTGCAGAAAAGGTATACCACTTTCTCATTACAAGTGACTTAAGGAGGACAAAAACCCCATTCTCCCTTACAGCATTCCACATTCCACTTTCATGCCTTAGGGCTCTTTGCTTTCACCCCTATGGCAAGATCAGAATGACAGTCTTAATAAAGGAACTCTTCACACAGATAACTCATCCAGAGTTCTGCAGGGCAATTAGACACATGGTTAAGAATACAAAGTCTTTGACTAAAAAGCCTACTAAAAGTATACTTAAAGGAAATATTGCATTATGTATGTTTTAGAGCATAACTTTAATATTTTCTATTTGACAGATAAAATATTTTCTCTGCAGTACATGTGCAATTACATAGTAAAAAGCTATGGTGATTTTGAGTGATAACGGAAACAATTTGGCAGCTGTTGGGGAAATTATAACCTGTAGAGTATCTTAAATTACTATACTGAAGATAGGGTTTTGGTTGTTTTTTTCAAATGCATGAAGTTTACTGTCTAGCAGAAATAGACAAGAGACTGAAGGATGGCAGTTTGGGAGACAGGGGGTGGAGAGCAGAGAAGAAAAATCTTTAAACTTAATGAAATTACATTTATATTTAGCCATTACAGTTTGTATCAAGAAACTCCTGAAAGTACAAATACTTAAGCTATTTCACTCATGACCCTAAAAGCACGGTCATACTAAAGAATCATAGAATCATAGAATGGTAGGGGTTGGAAGGGACCTCTAGAGATCATCTAGTCCAACCCCCCTGCTAAAGCAGGTTAGCCTAGAGCAGGTTGCACAGGAATGCATCCAGGCAGGTTTTGAATATCTCCAGAGAAGGAGACTCCACAACCTCTCTGGGCAGCCTGTTCCAGTGCTCTGTCACCCTCACAGTAAAGAAGTTCCTCCTCATGTTCAGGTGGAACTTCCTGTGTTCCAGTTTGTGCCCATTGCCCCTTGTCCTGTCGCTGGGCACCACTGAGAAGAGTCTGACCCCGTCCTCTTGACATCCACCCTTTAGATATTTGTGAGCATTGATCAGATCTCCTCTCAGCCTTCTCTTTTCCAGGCTGAACAGACCCAGCTCTCTCAGCCTTTCCTCATAAGACAGATGCTCCACTCCCCTAATCAACTTTGTGGCCCTCCGCTGGACTCTCTCCAGTAGTTCCCTGTCTCTCTTGTACTGGGGAGCCCAGAACTGGACACAGTATGTGCATTTACACTGGGATTGAGATTCATGAAGGGTACATTAAAAATACAGATTTTAACTACAGATTTCATGCAATTAAAATGGTCTTCATTTAAAGTCTTCTTATCCAGACATTCCATACAGACTAGAGAAAAAATTATTTCAAATAACAATTAATCTGACCTTTTGCTTTAATTTTTGAGAAATGCTCAATAGTAAAATTCCTCTTTCAGTGAGAAAATGAAGATCCTTTGACTCTGTTTTTGACTGCTGTAAGCAATTTAAATGTCACCTAATGAAGCTGACTTTTCCTAATGGGGAAGCATGGGATAAGAACGGGCTTTTATTAGAATATAACTGAGGTACTTAACAGTGCAGCAGCTCAATCTGTATGCCACACTATATATTTCAACAGTTGCCATCGAAGGTAAATTTAACACTTAGATTTATAAGTTCTGGTGGGTACACGCTGTCTCAGTTTTTTATTTTGCTAATCTCTTTGAGATGATATTTTATCTCTATAGCTGATTTTTTTTTCATTTTTGTTTGCTTTAAAAGCACTTTGTTTATGAAAAAAGCCAATAAATTTGTACAGAGAGATTTATATCCTCCTTCAGGAACTAATTAAGCAATTATATAGGATGCTAGAATCTAGCCATGCATTTTTTTTTTCCATTTTAAACCTGCCCTTTCTTCTGCAGAAATCCTCCAAGGAACAGAAAGAAGTTGGGAGAATCACATATCTGTCCTCTTTTCAGTATCAGTTTCAAATTCATATTTTCAAAGAAAGCACATTGTTAACTTATGTGAGTTCATAGACAAGTATGACCAAAGTTCTAAATTAGCATACTTGCTCATTTAAGTAGTACTGCTAGAAAACCTCTACAAAACAGAAAAGCAAGATGGGCCCTGGCACGAAAATATTTATATAACATTTTCTTCTATATTTCGCTATTGTAAGAAAGTTGGAACATGGAGATACTTACGTGACCAAGTTTAGTTACCTGAAACTTCATTTCCCCAATATAGATCCCTTTTGAAATAAATACGTACGCCTGCCTGAACCATTACACTGGGATTTGTATCTTATTCTTACTGATCTGCCTACAACTGCTCAGCACTCTAATATGTTAATAAATAAATGTGCATCTATTTTCAATAGGTTTTCCTACTGGAAAATCTAGAGAGCCTACTGGGAAAACTAGACCACAGTACGCAAAATCAATCATATATCCTAGCTTGGTCTGTGTCGAACGCGGNCTAATATGTTAATAAAAAAATGTGCATCTATTTTCAATAGGTTTTCCTACTGGAAAATCTAGAGAGCCTACTGGGAAAACTAGACCACAGTACGCAAAATCAATCATATATCCTAGCTTGGTCTGTGTCGAACGCGGTATTCCACACCCCAAGTTTAATTTCAAGACTGAAGCCTCAGTGCCTGTGATATGACTCAGAGGCAGGAAAACAAAGACGGTGCTTTGAATCAGAACTGTGCTCACCCGAGGAGGTGACATAGGTGCTACAGTGTGATATTCTTGTGTAATACAGAGCAGCAAGCAATCTAGTTTATGCTGGGAGGGTTGTATTTCCTTCCCATGAAAACATGTTAGATTGAAGAGAAATAAGAAACATTTTTCTAAAGAGCCCTGACATGCAGGGATGGTCTGGATGCAAAGCTGGCTAGGCTGGCATTACAGCTCTTGGATGTAGCAGAGCAGAACAAAATAACCCCGCTAACACAGCTGAGGATCAGGACCTGCACGCGTTTAAAAATACACTCAAGTGCCTTGGAAGTCTCCCTAAAGTCATCTCCAAAGCTTTTCCTGACCTGGCTGAACACATCATTTATTTGACCAAAAACAGTAGATCTGCCCACTGAGGCCTTAGTGCTCTCCTCGTGGCAGGAAGCTGTATTTCTACTGTACCAGATCTTTCAAGGTATTCATTGTCATTCTTTGTAACTGTGTTTAAATGTGATAAGACAGTTGATGGTTTAGAGGAATGAAAACGGGCCAGATAAAAACATTTACGGAGCTAAGAAAGCCTTTGAATACCAAAAGGCTTTCCTGTGTGTTTTCTCGTCTAATCCAAACAAAAGACAAAGTAAAATGATCTGTCACCTGAAGAACAGGTATTCTTACCATATGCCAGAGAACATCCTTCACTGAAAGTAATATCATCAATGGCAACACTTTCATCTTGTCTTTGGGTCTCCACCTTCCCCAAAAAGATAACCTGCAGAGATTAACAGCAAATGAACAAGAAATGGTACTCACTGGTGTCATCAACAACAACAAAAAAAATCCTTCTTGGATATGCCAGTATAATCCATAGAGTTTGTATTAGAAATATGAGAACTCAAATCGTGCACTTAATAATTTTTGAGTATTACCATCCTGGGTTTTTCACATATCTGTGGCTTGTCAGGAGAGATACATAGTCTAATCATCTAACTCAAGACTGAAGTACCATTTAACAGGAAGAATCTGAAAACCACATTAAGATATAAGCAAGGGTCAACAGTTAAGAAATACAAAGGATTTTGTGTGTTAACAAACCACTATTCCACCAGAGACCAGAAATGTGAATGTTTTCTGGTTGTTTTCAGAATCTATCAGAGACCTGGAGCAAAGTCAGAGCAACAAACAACATTAGTCAGAAGTCTTCCATTAAGTTTTTAGCCAAAACTAACCTTGAGGAGTACTTAGTCTACTGTTATTCTGCTCTAATGTTACAACAGTTAATTCCCCCACCCACCTCCCAACAAAGTCTTCCATACACAAGAAGTTACAAATATTTTGAATACCCATCTTATGGGAAGATTTCAATCTAAATTTGTAAATGGAGAGACTTCCACAGTTTTTCTGCAGTAATGTAGAAGTGGACTGATCAGCCACAGTCCTTGCGATAAACTCAACAGAAAACATACCAATCAAAACAACCCACCAAATCAATCATGTGAATAACATTCCTTAAATTATTCCCTAGCCTTATCTTAGGATAAAAGCTCCAGGCTTTTCCAGAGTCCTGGAGGCACAGTCTACCTAAACACACATTCTAGCTCTTAATAGTGAGTGTACAGTAGCAGCTAGATAATAAGCTTTCAAATATTAGCTTTAGAGTTCAGGGGCAATTTTGTACATAGTTTGAGATTGTAGCAGAAAAGCTGCATTTATCCTATAAACTATCATCAAGAGTACAGTATTTCACTGTACAAGGTGACACAACTCAGCCATGGATACGACCATTACGTTACGAGTTGGGTCTTTGGAGGTGGTGGGGGGGGGAGTTTTGGGGGTTTTGTTTGTTTATTTGTCTTTCTTAAGCTCTAGTTGACCTGCACAAAAAGCGTGGCAGCTTGTAAAGTCACATTATCCTGGCATTATACAACCAGAGAGAGATGTAACCTGCCATATCACCAGTGAGAAATCCATGTCTAATTTGTATGTATATACACACATATATATAACTTTTTTTAACACAGTAAAGAGAAGGATGGCCAGTAACCGCTTTCTCTGGTAATTATTCCATGACGATCACTTAGCAGTCACATGGACAACTGCATTTTCTAATATAGTATTGTTAAGAAATAATGACAACCTGCATGTTCATACTTCTTTGATCAGCTGTACCACAATGCAGAGCATGTAGTTCATTGAAATGCAAAAGTTTAGAAGAAACAAGGTTAATCCTGATATGTTTGTTTGAAATTCTTTTGATATAATGACGTTCATTTCATTTCATGTTGATGTCTACTTGGAAAGAATAACTATGTCACAGTAAATATTAATGGCATCACATTACATTTGAGAATATGTTTATATGACTGAAATGCAGTACTTTGGAAATTTGTTCATTTGATTTGTTTCAGAAAACAATATTTGAAATTGTTGCATGTTGTTGCAGCAACATGCAAGTTAATATGTATTTTGGTGACATCACCAGTATAAGGACAAATAGTATATTGATATTGTCTGTTTCTATGATTACATACTTTCAGATAAGGTTCTAAAACAATCCAGCATACTGTTTTGTAATTATAAACACAAGAAATATTTAATATTAAGGATTTGACAAATATTTGACCTTTTCACAACAATTTTATATTGTGAAGTCAAAAATCCTCATTTATTATATTTTAAAGAATCTTAATTTATAAAAAAATTTCATTTATAATACGTATAAATCTTCATTTGTAATATAGATTTGCATATAGCTTGCAGTTAGGTACAAAATCAGAGGTGGCTTCAAGTTCATGTTCCACTGGAGTACATGAAATGTTTAACAACTTACGTTTCCTCAAAGTTCGTGAACAGTTTGTTTACTTGTTCAATATAATAAGAAGCATAGATTTAAGAGGCTTGCTTTAAATGTCTGTATTATCAATGTCTCTATGAAGACCTCCCTGCTGACTGATCTTGTAGACATTCAACATATTCTGGTATTCTGAACACCTGAAGAAGTTTCTCCAATGATAAAAGAAAACAGCTGTTCTATTTAAAAGTGCTTGACTACAGGAGGGGAGTCAGATGCCCTGAAGTCTATGAAAGGTTTACTACTGACTGAACTAGGGGCAGAGTCACTGCTGCAACTCTGAGCTCATCTCTCTAGAAAAGTGTCAGCTTTATCTTTTTCTTTGTCGTGCATTAACTTACCCACTTCCAGATGAAAGAAAATCATGCTAGATGCCTCCAGCTGCTCTTGAGTCTAAAAAAGATTACCCAGGCTTTATCTAGCACAGATATCCATCTGCCCTCCCCTGAGGAGTTCAGTCTGATAAGTACCAAACTTACTTCACATTTATTTGAGCAAGAAATTGTTCAGTTTTCCCTTTCACACAAAGTCTAGAGTTTCCTTTAGTTGAAAAGTCTGTAATGAAAATGTCTACTTAATGACACTATCTGCTCATAACTGTAATGAACAAGTGCTGCCTAAATATACAATGTCTATGACTGTCAGAACAAATTAACATTGCAGCTCCATTAGTGGCAAGGAAAGCTGTAGTGAGAACGTAGGTGGGATCTAACATAGGAGGGGCTTCCCTCACAAGTGCAGCCTAGAGGGACAGATTCCCAGTGCAGCAGCAAAGCCCAAGGTAAAATACAGGAATTGAGCACAAAGACAAATGTGAACCCCAAGCTCAGAACTGTTTCCCTTGATGAAGTCTGGGAGACAGAAATTTGTTCTCAGTAGAAGAGAGGGAAAGTAGTTTAGGAGAGCAAACCATGATACAGTTCTCCAAAATCCAGCCAAAACAGGTATACTGAGCTTGTTGTCTGTGGACTAATTAAAGCAGTGGTAACATTTGTATTTCAGAATTCCCTACAGGTGGAGATTTTTGAAAGCCAAAACCAAATCCCCTATCCCATAAAGATAATCAAGATTTTTGTTTTTAGTAGGAAGAGCCAAAACTATTAAATAGTCAACATCAAAATGAACAAAGAAAAGAAGCAGCAGATGTTGATTTTAATTAAAATTCCACTTTGAGGGTGCTTACAAAATTGACAAAAATACTCAAGCACTCTATTTCAAAGGGATTTCTACACTTAAAAAAGAAGTAATTTTTCCCATTAATTTTTTTCCATAGAAACTTTAATCACCAAAAGTTTATATTGAAAAATGCCACAGGTAGGCCTGTAGGCTAGAGATCTTGTCATATCAAAAGAACAAGTGCAAAAGGGCAAGTGAATTGCATTTACTTGTACGACTCAGCAACTTGCAAGTTGTCACTGGAGGAAAAACATGCAACCAAAGAAGAAAGTTTGTTCAGCTTCAGGCTCTAGGTTTGGTGAGGAGCACAGCTACATTTCTTCAGCCAATTGTAATGATTACTGCAGCAAGTTTAATACATGCCTCTTTAAAGCTGGACTGTGCCCATCAGTTCACTTTATAGAGGTCAAACGATAACAAGGTTTGCAAGCAATAATCTAATTAGGAGCTGATCCAGCAATATAGAGGAAGAAGACGTCATATTATATTAACCATTCCCAGACTCACTCAATTTTCTAAACAATATGAAGGATGATTAATTAAATCTAGAAGTAAACCCTTTTGGAGCAATCTCATATTGCTATACATAAGCTCATATCAGGTAGAGGTAAGCTATTGACAAGTAACAACATAGGTACTTGTGTTGAGTTAGCTACAGTTATTTCGTAACACGTGTTCTCAGTCAGGGTTGAGCAGGCAAGTATTACTTGAAAAATCCAGATCCTGTTGGATGCTTTAGCACAAGGTTAGCTCTGCAAGTCAAGTAGTTACGCTACTCATATGGTTTATTGAATTGAGGTTGTGCATGCATGCCTTCAGGTTTGTATGCTAATCAAGTCTTTACAGTAACTACTGTAGGAGGAAATGCCTCTGATTTTCTTCTCTACTCTCTGCTTTCCCTCCAGTATTATGTGTAACAGTGAGTATACATCATACATGATATATAGCCCTAAGTTACATTTACTGTGCTAATGCTTTGTGTAAATGCACATGTAAAAACATTTAAATAGCCTATGAGACTTGCAATATTTTTCAGCAGCTTTGAGCAAAATAAAACCATATGTATGTGTTCTGTGACAAAGGCTCAAAGCTACAATGATTAGTTAAGTACAGTATTTGGCACATGAAGCATCGCTATAGAACAGTATCTCATAGTATAGAATGGTATTCCCTATATAAATTAAACCCTTGAGTTTATCAGTACAGTTAGATTAAGGCTAAGGGAATACTGTATCGAAAGTTAAGATCTCAACTATATCACCTCTATGGGCAGGTAGATAATTTATGATGCAATGAGATTGATTGTTTTAAGACACATGCACAGCATAAGTAATGTTTGACATTAGTTTTAACACAGCAAGAGACAAGAACAAGCAGTATTTGTTAATGCCAACTATGAACTTCCAAATGGCTTCTCTCTCTTTTGCCTCATGATAATGCTTTCCATTTACAAAATATTTAGTTTTCACTTATCAGAAACCTCACAATTTATAAACCATTTAACAAGTGCAATTTACGGTCACCTTAATTTACCAACCTCATACTTTTCAGTGCTATTGATTGTGATGGTATTTGTTTTCCACTGATTTTGCAGTTCTCCTGAAACTTGCCAGATGTTTGTAATAGTATCTTCAGAGTGCTTTTGAAGCCCCACCATCAATGTTCCACTTATTTGACCGATCCAATAATGAAATGTTATCTAGGACAATAAAGGTCTGATTATTCCAGGGAAGTACAATGACAAACAACGAAATACAAGGACTATGCATCAAAATACCTGGCAAACGTGTTCTTTGTCAGTTGGAAGGAAAACATTGGTCCTCAAAGTTGCAGAAGAGGACCGCGTTTCAGAGGACAATGAGATGAAATAAGCTATTCAAAGGAATAAAAAAGAAATCTTAGATGCTTGGAGAAAAGTTATATAAAATATAACAGTAAAACAAGAAGAGGCATACATACAGGTATGAATTAATAACTAAAAAGCCAACTAGAATTTTTTCCCCAGAAAATTTTCATATCACACTTGTAACCATTGTGTGACAAGCTTTTCTTCATGTTAAATATTGACATAGTATTGCTCCATGTTCCTGCTGAAATTTTAAGTAAGGTTCCAAAATGTTTCATGTGCTGGTGGCTTGAATACTCAATAAGTGCAAAATTTTGGAACAAAGTAAGACTAACTCAGTTGATCACAGAGCTTAAACTCCAATTATTGAACAGGTCACATATTTCATGGCTAAACAACAAACTGTTGTGACCAAAAATACAGGTCTACTACAATAGTTCAAGTCTTTGAAGAGGTGGTGGAAAGGAGGCTATGGTGTTCTGTTCCACAGGACATGGGCCTGCTTTTTGGCTGCTCAGAAAATTGCCTCACTGCTGAGAGTACATTGTCGTCCCCTTGTACATAATCTCAATATCAAGGGTTGTCTTCAGAATCTCCACACTACCATTAAAGATACCATTATCTTTCCATTTACAAAACTAGTTCAAATTAAAGATTTGCTTTACTTGAAGTGTAACAGCTCGGCAAGAATCAGTGAAATAGGTCATTGCTATGCCTTTTGACTGATTGTGTCTCTTCCTGACCATACTGTTCCAGATCTTCAAAAAGATGGATGGCAACCACTCTATTTTAGGATATCAAATACTGCTAGTCAAAATTTGGCTCTTCCTGAACATGAAGATTTCAGAGATCTTTAGATGTTAAAGGATGCAAGGGGTGGGGGAGGAACAAAAAAGTTTCTATTTTTTATTTTTCTTCCTTTCTCCTCTCCTTCCCAAACTCCAAGTAAAGTCAGGTAAACTGTTGCCCTTTGACATTAACATGTAAATGAAAGGAGAAAGATGAAGGAGAAAAAAGCCAAGTGGGACTGGTGAAAAAATAAAGGTCATAAAAATCAAGATTACTACAGAAACCAAATATCAGAGGATATGTAGGAACATCTAAATACTTCATTTATGAGACTATCCACCCTGAGTTCTCATCTTTGCATGCAGCTGGAAAGTCACTGACAAAGGACCTTAAAACTAGCTCAATGCTGGAGCCAGCTGAGCAATCCCCCACAGAGAAGCATTTTGCAGCCTGCTACCAGAGCAGTGGCCATGCTCCCCCTAGGTTTTAGGCCTTTCACAGCAGCTCAGGCAGCATTTTCAGAGCCTGCCAGTTGCAAGGATATTCTTCCTACCCACAACAGATGGCTTGGTGCCTCAGCAGAGCCCTATCCCTGACTCCAATCTGTTTCACTGGTTTTTCACTTCCATAAAATTTTGAATGTTTTTCTTTTAGGTTCCCTAAAGATAAAAGTATTTAAGAGTCATAAACAAGGTCAAATTTCACCTGCCAGAGGACTTTTAAGCCTTACACAGAAGGAGCAGAAATGGTAATTTTAAGAAATTATTTGAACATTGATTTTACATTAAACCTCTGCATAGATAACAGGTTTCAATTAGTAAAAACAGGTTTGTTGGGGGGCAGGGGGGGAGTTAGTGGTTGTCACTAGTCTGTTCAACTACATTTTCAGTGAAAATAAGAACCATGAGAAGAGACAGAGCTAAACAAAACCTGTTACATTCTAGTAAATGATTACATAAATCTTCAAAGGAGTTACATCTACAAAGTGATCTTTGCCCTCCTGCTAATTACTTGTCCTGAACTCTTCCCTTTAATATTCTGCCATAGAGTCTACTCTGCTGGGTTGTCACCATGCAATATAATTTCTGGTCTTTAAGCAGGAGCCAACATAAAACTGATTACATAGTCTGTTGAGTCACCAGCAGTGGGAAAACTTGAATAGCTTCCATAAGGAGATAAATATTTCCCAGGTGATTAGAACCACCATTCAGAAAATGAAAGTATAGTTCAGCCGTTCTCCAAAATAACAAAATACACTTAATTCTCTTTAGCCATTCAGTTCACAGTCCTGAATACACAGCCTCTCAGCAAGCTGAATAGGTACAGGTATTCAAGATTTTTGTTATCTGACCAAAACAGCTTAGATTAATATGACTACTGCACAATTTAGACCTGGCGAATAGAATGGTGACTGAGCACTCAAGTCAATGGGAATATACAGCTGTCTAACAGTTTGCTTTCTCTGTAACAAACACTTGAAGTTGATAGTTCTCAACATTTTGCTGGCTTTGGGTGTCCGCGTAAGTTAAATTTTCCCCTCCCTACCAGTTCTCCACAAGATAAAGGTAACCTTTGTTATTGGATATAGGCAAGAATATGTTTCAGGTCTTTGCTACTCCATGATGCAATGCGTACTACCAATCAAGCACGAACCCTAGAAACTTCAATTAGAGCAAGACTCTGTTGCCTGGTTAATTGATTTTTATTCTAGCCAAGAGTTTGCTATGTTTTTATTCCATAGTATTTGTCTTTTATCTGCTTCTCAATGAGACAGCCAAAATTATTTTGAAGTGTTTCACAACTTATATACTTGAAATAAAACTTATGTTTATGAAAAAGGTTTCGTAGTTACTCACATTTTTGTGCTGACACCAGTTTAAATCAACATTTATTTTAAGAGCCTTATTTTCAGAAGTGTTGTACACTGTACTGGTTTTGGCTGGGATAAATTTTCTTCATAGTAGCTAGTATGGGGCTACGTGTTGGATTTGTGCTGAAAAGAGCATTGATGACACACTGATGTTTTAGTTACTGCCAAGCAGTGCTTAGATAAAGTCAGGGCCTTTTCTGCTCCTCACGCTGACTCGCCAGCAAGTAGGTTGGCAGTGCACAAAAAGCTGAGAGAAGACACAGCTGGGATGGCTGATCCCAGCTGACCAAAAGGATATTCCATGCCATATGGCATCATGCTCAGCAATAAAACTAGGGAGGAGGCTGGCAGGGGGGACACTGCTCAGGGGCTGGCTGGGCATTGGCTAGGCAATAGTGAGCAATTGTTTTCATTTGCTTAACATGCCTTTCTTGGGTTTTATTTTTCTCTCTGTTATTTTTTCCTCTGTTCCTTACATCTTTTTAAAAATATTGTTATTTCTTTTTAATTATTAAACAGTTTTTTTCTCAATCCATGAGTTTTCTCACTTTTCCTCTTCTGATTCTCTCCCCCATCCCACTGCTGCACGGTGCTTAATTGCTGACTAGGGTTAAACCATAACAGTCCTTTTTGGTGCCCAGCGTGGGGTATGGAGGGTTTGATAATAACAGATTTGACCAGAGCATAATAGAAGGGATTTATGTCTGTTAAGAGTTGCAGGCCACTATNCTGCTGCCCGGTGCTTAATTGCTGACTAGGGTTAAACCATAACAGTCCTTTTTGGTGCCCAGCGTGGGGTATGGAGGGTTTGATAATAACAGATTTGACCAGAGCATAATAGAAGGGATTTATGTCTGTTAAGAGTTGCAGGCCACTATATTGATTCATCTGCTCTCGATATTAGTTTGTCTGATGTGTGTCATGCTCTCTTTTTTGCTGTACGTGTTAAAGATTGGTGTTGGCTTTGCAGGGTGTGCTTGAATGATACACACAAGTAAAAAATGTAGATTCTTCAAAGCTGCGTGCCTGCCTTCAGGTGCTTGCTCTGAGGGCTGCTGCACCACTGCTTGTGCACAGGAGGGTTGAGAGAGGGTGGATGGAGAGAAAGGGAAAGAGAATAATGGAAAATACGGAGAAGAGAATTAAACAGTTTGAGGTGATTACTTCATCCAGCTCACATACTTACTGTAAGATTAGAGGTCCCCATCAAATTCTTTCCCTCCTTCCTTGCTTTCTTACAAAACAAGCTTTCTAAGAGCTTTGGAAAGCAGGAGAAAGCTTACTGCAGCTAAAATGTTGGCTCAAGTTAGCTAAAATAGTATGGAGAACATCATGTATTACAGAAGGAAGAAGACGGGTTTTGGAAAGCAGGGTTAACTTGGCAATTGGACAAGTGCAAGGACATTTTATCTGAGGACAGGGACAATTAATTACTTAGTTGAGGGACAGTCTTTGATGCAAAGTGGAAATGTAATAAGATTTAGATCGGAGCTGGCTCAAACAGGCTATCAAAGCACTTCCCATCCCCAGATCCAAAGTCACCTTCTCTCAAATTATTAGGAGCAGTAATGTTAGTCACAGATAATAGATACACAGAGTTTGGGTATTCACCACTCCATGAAGAGACGAAAATATGTCTCAAAATAGGGGACTCAATTATTCCTAAACTTTGCCACCATAGAGACTGAAATTATTACCTGATATCTCCAAAACAGGTAATGGTCACTCCAATAAATATGACTCTTGATGACTCATTACTTGCTCCTCCATGATAACAAGAACTGCTTTCTAGAATANACAGACTTTGGGTATTCACCACTCCATGAAGAGACGAAAATACGTCTCAAAATAGGGGACTCAATTATTCCTAAACTTTGCCACCATAGAGACTGAAATTATTACCTGATATCTCCAAAACAGGTAATGGTCACTCCAATAAATATGACTCTTGATGACTCATTACTTGCTCCTCCATGATAACAAGAACTGCTTTCTAGAATATTATCCTTTTTTCTAGACTTCTGGGTTATTGCAATTACAATCACCTAAAAACCTGGACACAGCCACTCAGAAAACGTGTGGCAGAATACAAATGAACTACCAAAAAATTATTAAAATTAAGCAAGTAAAACAGAGAACTACGTAATATGTAAGAGCCCGCAGGTCCTTCAAAGAGCGTGAGGATTCTTACCACTGTCATTCCCATTGTGGTCAGAGTACGGCAGTCCCATGCCAGAACGACCATTTCTTCTTATCCATCCAGGCTGCAAATACAATTCATGAAGAGCTTTGCATAGATCAGTTTCAAAATCACACTTTTCACAGGAACCTAAATTGAAGCAAATAAAAAAAAAAGTCGAAAACAGAAGAAAAGGGGTATGTTCTCACCACCACTTGCTATTTAATTAGCATAGATATACTCCAAACAACTTCCTAGAAAAAGTAAGAAACACGAGAAGTTTTAAATCATGAACAAAGAGAAACAGAGGGGTGAAAGAGAGACATGAGAGAATGAACATCAGGAAAAAACCAAAACAAACCACCAAGGCCTTCCCCTGCCAAACCAAACCCAAACCAGTCCATTTATATTATATCACTATGACATACAATTTTTTCTTCACTAATACGTGTGTAGCTACCTACTTGTAGGAAACTGTCCAAGCTAGAACAGCTTATATGCAGAGGCTGTTCTTAAAACATACTGCAGCTATCAGCTGAAGAATTTCACTACACGCTTTGTGTATCCAGGGTTCTTGCGTAGAAAAACAAAGACTTAACACCAGTAAATAACCAGATAGCAAAAATACTTTTTTATTCCACTATTTATTTCACCAGTTTGCAACCCGCATTTTTGGGGAACTTGGAGTATAAGCCCATTCCCCCAAAAATCTCCAGGGCCTAATAATGGAAAGGTGAGGTTTTCATCGTCTGACATACTTCCATTTTACCAGTTGTCACTGTCTTTACTAAGCTGCTGCATTAAAGCAGAAACCACACTGCTCAGACAAAAGCTGAAACGAGTCCTCAGACTGACGTAGTCTCCCCATTTGCCTTTCCAGTGCACATAGCAACATGGTGGGGAAGGACTGTTTCCCCACCTTCCATGTTCCCTTGTATGGCAGCATAGGCTAGAAAAGGGAGGCAAAACA
>VZSC01015854.1:79536-92026 GCA_013398225.1 Steatornis caripensis
ACACAGGACCCAGTATGGTGTACCAGTTCACTCAGAGAATTTGAGGTAGGTATATGACCAGATAAGTAATTCCTTACCGGGAGGCAGGGAGGGAGGGACAGATGTTTGCTTCTGCTCTGGTGTCAGACAGTTCATTTTTCAACACACACAGCTGAATGAAAGACCTTGCATGTGCCTGACAGGCTGGACAACACCATTCCTTGAACTACTTATTGTAGTTGTAGAGGATTTCTTTTTTTTTTTTTTTTTTAAAAAAAGTCTCATCAGATGCATCTGTAAAGAACAAGCTTATTGCAACTTCACCCCAAACAGAATGGCTGGTCTGTCTCCAGATTTAACACACTGTGTGGAAACTTTCAGTTCACTGGTATTTTCTCTTACGTAGCAGAGGAGGCCAGGTTAAGACTCTGCCTTCTAATCATGACTCTGGTTAGACATGAAAGCTGCAATGCCTTTGCGCTCCCTCTCAAATTAGTCCTCACTCCAGGCCCCTGTTAGTGCTTTCATTCTGTTCTAGATTATCACAGTTCATTATTAATTTTAAATAAAGTTGCAACTGTAGCATTTATAGTCACACTATGATGTCCAATTTCATGGCCTTCATATTCACATCAACTTCCTGAAACAGTTAATTATAAGGTGAGAGTGGGGAAAATAGATATAATTATCATAAGCATTCCAAACTCAAGTTAATATGTAGGTTGGCTGATTCATCAATGAACTTTTTATTGCTTTTATTCCTTAACTCTTTAAGTGGCTGAAAAGCATGTCAGTGGTTCATCAAAAACACAAACACTGCTGAGGCATATCTGCTTCACATTACATGAGATGTACCAAATCACATTAAATATTTCTCAAGAATTTTCTCATAGCTGAAAAAATAATTTTAAATCAATATGTACGAAATAGCAAGAACTTTTTAAATAAAAATATTAAATAAATCCTTGATCATTCATTATTATTTTCCAAGGCAATATTCATTTTCACAGAAAATATTATTTGAAAGCAAACCAACATAAATTTGCTGGAAGATATCTTTACAAAGATAAAGTCACTACTTAGAGAGGAGAACACCAGAAGGAAGAAATGTGTGGGATGTTCTAGATATCTTTTGCAGAATTTCCTGTGAACAAAACAAATATTTAAAATAACCTCTACAGAAAAAATTCAAATCTCACAGAAACAGACTCCAGTTCAAGGTTCTATTTCAAGTGTGTATGCGCATAAAATGTCAGCTTGGGATATTCTGGGAGCAAAACATTTTTAAGAGTTGTTAGTTATAATTCATTCCCTAGTGAATTTTTTGCATTATAGTTCAGAGATTAAAAATTGCTGTAGGGTTTATTCTGCTCCTTTTCCAATGCTATGGCAAAGCACAAACTATATGAAGTCCAAAATGATGACAAAAATGCATCATATGAAATTACAGCTTTGATATATTTTCAGTGCAGAAAGATCCTTAAACCTGAGTAGACCCCAGAGAAAACCACAGGGACTTCTCATGAGAAGGAGATTGGAGAGCTGAAACTTAAGTAGAAAAATATTTTTGCAATAATCCCAAATCAGAAGAGCGGGTGGCAGCAGGACAAATCTTCAATTTGACACTCTGATCTGTATCTTTATGTCCGACAGCTAACTTCTCTCCTGGAGTGATCCAGAGCATTATCCAAGCAGCTTCAGCATCCACAGCCTGTCACTTGGAGTCATGTTCCACATCTCTTGCGCATCCATACTTAACATACAATGCTATTTGGTATTTAGGTCTTTCAGAGCCCATAGGCTCATTTTCCTAAACTAGTCTTTGGAGTAACATTTAATTTCTCTACTTTCATATAAGCATTTATCTACAGCAGTTTTCCCTCACCAAACAAGTGTAAAAAGACTGCATAAAAATTAATAGAAGAATGCAACTCTTGCTGCATATTCTGCAATCATAATAGAAAGCTGCCTGAGGAAATGCTCTTTCTAGGGAAACCAAGACCAAGCACAGCGAGGATTTCAAGGCTATGCAGTGAAACGTAGTGTAACCATCTCGTGCGCAAAAAAAAAAAAAAATGCTAACCTGACATGTGTTAGTCACACATCAGGGGATTCGACAAGTGTAATTTCCAGCCATTGACATTTAACACATTTTAGTACAGCACAAAGTTACAGCGATATAATCTTAACAACTGTTTTATATGTAGAGCAACAAAAATCAAGTATCCTAGACTCCTGTTCCAAACAGATATCTGCATCATATTTGGATAAAACAGGGAGTCATATCAGAAGAAGGAAAACAACATGTATCTGGGCACACAATTGCAATTTGAGGAATCTGCATTGAAGTTTCTGCTCTCTTTCACAGATTTCAGCTGAATTCAATGATTGCTAAAATGCTTTACTTTACATTTTTCAGTGTGCACAGAAACACGCAGGCTCATCTAAAGACAACCTACTTCAAATTTAAAGCTAAATCTTAAAAATCCAACAAGTATGGTAGCTTTGTTTGTTGCGCTGTAAGTGAAAGAACTTAGATAAGCTTTTAGTTAAAAGTAGAAATTTTGATAAATCCAAGCACTTCCTTGCTCTCCAGAACAAAGACCCTCAAAGAGCAGGACTATCTGATATGTCATATAAAATTATTTGCAGCATTATTTTGTGTTACAGTATTCTGGAAACAGTAGAATTCTGATGCAAATTTACTCAGACACTAGCGGTTAAAATTCATTCTCACTGCTTAGATCTTTCCTTTAAGAGAAACAGTAGCAACTGCATTCACAGCCTCCGATTGTGACAAAGATTAAGCTCAGATTATCAGTTGATGAATTCAAGAAAATTTTCCCCCTTGTCTAGCGAGAAAAAAAAATATGCTGTTGTCACTTCTACCGTTATCTAGGTATTTTGGATGAAACCTGAAGGTCAGCAGTTTTATCATGAATTAAGGAAAAAAGTAATACTTGTTAAATCTCCACTGAATCTATGGGGACAAGGAAACACTTGCTTTGCTACATAGTCTCCATATGAAGATTTATGAAAGAGTTGTACTGCACAGAGGTTGAAAATTGAGCAGGAAAAAAAAAATCAAACTGAAACAGGAAGAAACAGTGTTAGAAAATCAAATTAAGAGGACAGTGGAAAAAAATAAAATAATTCCCAAACACTTTTGTAACACAAAAAGAAATCTCCCCTCCCCTCCAACACCCCCAGTTCTGTCTGCTGCTGTGTCCAGTTATCAAACCGTATCACCCTCCTGATGAAGCCCACCGAGACTTACCTTTTTTCTCATCACTGCTATCTCCACTCTGGTTGTTGAAAACACATAATTCCCCAGATGGAGCACAGGAGCCATCACCACGTTGGCATTCACTTCCTGTACATGACTGAGTATCTACCAGAGCAAAGCAATATAATATACAGAAGAATATTAGTCTGTTCATGGGCTATGTTACTATCCAAGCTTTCACTTGGAAAAGAGTTACTTTAACTGTCTAGTATTGATCATGAAGCGTTTTTGGAAAAGCTGTCTTTACACACATGTCCCTAAAAGATGTTTCTAGAACCTCACTTTCCAAATCTGCAGCTTAAGGGAAATATGGCTTCTGTGAAGCAGTGACTTTCAACCCTGTGTGTCTTTGGATAATATTTAACTAAATTATGACATTGTTTTATGACTAAAAAATTTTGGTGCATGCTATGCAACTCAAGTGTATATCATTAACTTACTGATTGAATTTATTGCCTGATAGTTTGCAAATACATTAGATAAGAAAATACACAGGACATTAGAGTAGAAATACTAAGTGACCAACATTCATAAATATTTCTCTTTTCTCAGAAGGGGTTGGCAAACGCTTACAAAACATATAAAGATTTTGTGCATCAAATGCAGAAAACAGTTGAGAAATTCAAAGTTGATTTTGCATCAAAGGGATTGCGACTGATCTAGAGAAAGAATTGGAATTTTCAGAGCCTGTAGGCATGACACCAATAGTTGAAAGTGGTATCTATCATTTACTTGAGCTACAATTGTAGATAATGACTGAATTACTTTAAAGTACCTGGTTGTTAATGGAATCGTATCTGCAACCACAATTTGCATAAATACATGAATGCACTTGCTATTAATGAATACTCTCCAAATTACTAGATTCCTGTATTTTCGGGAAAAAAATCATGTCTTGTGTGATACTACTAGTATTTCCCAAGGTTAGGAAAAAATTAGAAACACCTAGGATCTCATATCTAAATTCTTATGAATAGAGAACAATATAATCATGCTAACAAGCACAGTGAGAATTTGTCAAAATAATAATAATAATAATTTGCCACCCATTGCAGGAATCCATCGTTAGGGGAAACTACCATCAATACCACCCCCAAGTACATTACTGTGACACCACATTTAGTCTCTGTCCAGGGTGATTTAGTTATAGATGCAATCCCTACCTCCCCTCCATAATTTGTGTAATGACTAGTTCTGAAATACTGCATTTAGAAGAAAAAGTGTATAGTCAGAGGTTATACAACAGTTCGTTATTGAGTTGTCAAGAAGAGTATTTGCATTGTGTAAATAGGTTTACAGTGCATTATATGGTAAGCCGATGAGGGCTCACCCAGCAAAGATGGGCATTACTAAAACATCCTCATACAAAAGTCAGTACAAGAGAGTGAGGTACTCCGCCAGTACAAGAGACAGAAGTCAGTGTGTTGATTTACAATACCTTTGATGCAAAATCAACTTTGAATTTCTCAACAGTGTTTCACTGAAACACACCAGTTCTGAAAAAGCTTTTACATGGATGAATCCAGGATCTTCAAATTGAGGAGGGGGAGTGGGGAGAGATATCCAACCAGTCCAAAAAGCCAACCTTGTGAGAGAAGATTGAAACAACTAGTTTCGTTCAGCCTAGCAACATAGGAAAACAGGGAAATTATATTAATTAAGTACATTAAGCACTTCAGATTCCTCAAACACAGGGAGGGGAGAGAGAGTAGGAAAAAGAGATGATTGCAAAAGTTAAAGAACAGTATTAGCCCAAGGCAAATGACTGTGAAAACTAGACAAAATTAGGCTGCCAAGTAAGCTTGGCACTTCTTTAATAGGAATAGTGGGATGGAAAAGTATTAACTACTTTTATAACACTTATATTACTTTACTAAAAGGATCATACAGTTGCCCATGTGGCACCTTATTACGTAATAAGTAACCGATGCCAGCAGCTCTGGAGATTTCTTCACCTGTTAATTCACAAGATCGAATCACTGAAATGCACATATCACTCTGCATACCTCTGATTTGCCTGTTAGTCCTGGTGAGCAGAATTAAGACAAGGTATACCGCTGCAACTAAAGTATGCTGATTAGGAACTACAAGTGCTATAGTATCTACAAAGAGAAACAGACAACCTGTGTCTGGAGGCATATCGATCACTGCAGATCCATATTTTCATCACATAAGAAATCTCTTGTCAGAGTACAAAGACTACTACTCCAACTTTGCCTGAAGGCTAGCAGTCCAAGGTCTGATGCAACTTCCTATTACCTCCAACACCAGAGACAAATATATGTTTATTGTAATAAAGGTTTCAGTTCTGCCTAGAAAGCATTTTCCAGCTGATTTGGTTCAACTCCACCCTTTTCATCACTATCCTTCTGTGGACGTAATTTTATGTGCTTCATTTTAATGATTTGTCCTCAAGGCCATAAATCTGACTGAAAAACTTCCTGAAGAAAAGGACAGCTACTAATAAATTAGTTAAGAGTTCATTGAGATATATAACAGAGTTCATAAATAATGTGTTTCATTGAATTGCTTGCTTCCCTTCCATAAGTACAGCTTATATTAGAACTGTATATAAAAACCCCCACCCCAAAACGTTTCCACATAATACCTCCTGTTACTACATTTGTAAAGGCTTAAATGTTTTATTCTATTCAGTTGCTTTGTTTTCCAATCTATTTTCTCCAATACACAATATTTCGTCTTATTCCTTATTTTCGCCTACACCTTCTAAAACTTCTCCCTCACAAAGCTGTACTTCACAATGACAAGATTTCCAAGTCTTTTAGCTTTCTCCCGTTTTCTCAAAACTTTTGCTGCAATATTCTAAGTTGTTCTGCACTATCTGTAGCATAAAATCTGTATACAAGATCTGTAAGAGGGTAATTTTAGCAGAAACTGATATCCATTTCTATTATGCTCTAAAACATTAATAAGAAACAAAAATGGCATAATCCAAACAAGTCAGAATCACCATAAAATCTGTTATAAGTGTGAACAGATGAAAAATGCATCAAATATTCAGAAAGCATTTAGGGTGTTATCCAAGGATTTTCAGTGAAGAAAAAAATGGTATTTCAGTGAAGATCTAACAAAAAGTGCAAAACCAAAGAAAAAGTGTCTTTTCCGCAAGTGTACAGCTATGTACAAGTAGGGAGAGCTATTTGATAAGTGCAACAAGTCAGCTCTTTTGTCAACTAACAACAAGATCATCACAGTTTTTCAGAGCTCTGAAAAACATAAGAAGGGACAAAAGGATTACTCAGAAGCAAAACTTGCAGGGAAAGTCAAAAGGACAAACATTTCAAGTACTGAACTGCAAGCACCCTGAAAGCAGAAGGAAGAATCAAGATCTAGAAAAAGGAGGAGCAGAGATAGAATGAAGATGTATAATCTAGCAAAATATGCTGGATGTCAGAAAAGCAGAAGGATGTGCAATTACCAAAGGAGGTTTTTGCAAACAGTAAAGAAATCCTGCAGAGAAACTAAAGACTAAAAGAAGAACAGACAAACCCAGGCACTATGTCTATTTTCAAAGTTACTTCAGCAAACAAGCAGTTCTCAAAAAGGAAAAAAGAAAAATCTGCTTGAATTTACATCAAAGCTGGATTTATCTGGCTTAGCCTAATTAATTTCATTTAAGCCAAGACAAAATACATCTGCCATAAGTGAGAAGAAGGTTGCCTTCTCAGCCTTTCCACTTGTTTAAGTAACTCTATTGAAAAAGTTGTAGGTATTTAATACAGAAGTTTTAAAAGATAAGTCTTATAAAGAAGTCCAGATAGGCTCTGAAAAGGGCCAGAATAGGGTCAGAAAAGTTTTGCATTATTAAGTCTATTTTTCATGTCAACAGAAAGTTATCCGCTTAAGCAGAAAATGGATTGCAGTTTGTAATTCTCCATTAACTTTTTGTAGAGCCAGTTATTATCAACATATTAAACAGAGGAAAGAACTCAAGAAATGGGATATTAGTTTCACCACCTGAAAACAGTGTTCAAATTTTGCTGCCATTACTTTCTTTCAGGGAAAAAAAACCCTTACAGAATAGAAAACATAGTCACTTCAGAAAAATCGAAACTTCACTAAATTTAATATGGCCTTTTAATGGCAAGATTATAACATTTTTATATGTGATCAGAGTAGGGAGCACTATAGCACCAGTGCATATACCTTTAAGATTTTTTTCTAACATACAGTTTCAGTAAACATCATTAATTTTAATGCAAACAATTCTCCAAATTTTTTAATGCAAGAACAAATTTATCTGATCATTAAGAAAACCATCAAAATCATGTTTTTGAAAGAATCCACAACTATTCAGTCAAGACTTCATTTTGAGAGCCCTCCCCCAAAATAAGCTATTCTTATTATCATGACAGCTCTAGTTTTTAATTGTCAGATTAGAACTAAATGAATTCTACAAAGTAAAAGCAGGTCAGTCAACAGCAGTAACCTCAAACCGATCATTTTTTAAGAAGAATTGACAGAATTCTTTACTTTGATGTGAAAGGCAATAATTGTAAACAATCTGCTTCCAGTTAAGTGGCACTAATTCAATAGTTAGCTTGAAGGAGGACTAAGTTATTAATACATTTGACTAAGAAGAATTCTGGGTAAGTGTTCTTACCACCTGTCTCCATTTACTACAAGAAATTAATAAAATCAATTGAGAGGTTAAAACCAAATGATATATTGATCAGTGTATAGCATGAACAACACAGTTAAAACTAGTGGAAACACCAATCAGCAGCCAAGGTGTATCAGGTGCGCTCCTGGAGCTCATCCTCTCCTCTAGTCTCATGCAAAGATGTCCATTTCACACTCTCCAAGGCTGTTCAGCTTTAGGTCACACAGTGAGCAGGAATAGTTGGGATATTTCTTTCAATAATGCACCCCTCATCGGAACCGAAATGCTAACATGGTGAGAGTGCTTAATGGCTCTTGGAACAAGAGCTGGCCTTTCCCTCACCCTCAAGAAATATAAATAGATCTAGCTTTCTTCTAAAGTTTGGAGAGAAAATATAGCATAAAAATTAAACTGAAACCAAATTAAACAGTTTTGCTATCCATCTCAACTGTATACATTGGAGGATTCATTCATCCTAACCTTGGTTGGTAGAGACTGAGCCAATGACTAAAGGCTTTGCAGGCAGCAGAGGCAGACAAACACCTTGCCCAGACGAATCACCCCAAGATTTCTATCTTCAAGTGAAACAACTCCTTTAGAGATGCCTAGTGTTTTCCATCAACAATAAACCAAACTTATCCTTTGGTATTACTTCTAGGTATGCAAGTGAGGGCAAACAAATCCTTCTCATGGTCCATCTGCCTGTTTCTGTCCATTAATGTATAACATTAGTTAGAAGAACAGCCAGATCAAGGAGAAATTTGGAAGAAAGCGATCTCACTGGGCATATCTCCATAATGGGAGCAGAATCAGCACAGCCCAGAGTTGTGACTGCAGTAGTACCCGTCTTTAGTCCTGAAACATGTCCATGTGCGCAAGAGCTGGAAATTATGCCATTAAGACCTAGAGTGAGTCTCAAAGTAACCAGATTAAAAATAAATAAATGTATCCACCAGATTTTCACATATTATTGATTTTAGCTTTAAGACACCTCTGGCATGACACCGCTCCTGAGGATTTCTCAGCAGTCATGCTTGCTTCACATATTTCTAGAAGTTATCACCCCGAAAAGATACAAGAAGTATGCTGCTACAAATCTTTCTTGAGCAAAAGTTCCATTTATCTCAGTTTCCTCATCTGTAAACAGATAAGTGATCTGAAAACCTCTGAATTGCTCTGATACCTCCTGTAAATGAGACTAAATAGAACCTAATATTCCTGAGTAACTTTTCTCCGCCAATTTTAAGTCGACCTTTAATACAAGGGGAATAGCTTGATATCCAAAGAAACATTATTTCTCTAAAAATAACAGAGGGATACTTTCCAGCTCTGATTTTCAGGGAGATTAAATTAAAAGGTGACATTCTCAAGAGAGAATAGCTCCTTCAAAAGATACTTTCAGTGCAATTAAGGTGAAGTTGAACATTATGCATGGTTTGGGAAAAGTCCTAGGAATTAAAGCACTTGGGAGACTAATGATAGAAGCTTAACACTAACGTAATAAAATTGTGTAAAATTCAGAGAGCGTGCTTCATTTGGAAAAAAAATAATTAAAATAAACCACAGGGTCTCTGAGTGCTATCTCAATAAAGCAGAATTATCCCAAGTCTAAAATGTTTAGTTATGCTTCTTAAGTTAACCCAGGCAACACTGAAAATTCTATTCAGAATAACTACTTTTCAATTGGATCTATGTAATACTTAAGAGCAATTTTATACTTTAAGGAACTGTACGAAATATTATGTCATTTATTATTTTATACTCTAGAGCACAACAAAAAAGTTACTTTAAAAATATATATATTGTTTAGACCTAGTGATTCATTTAGTCTTAAAATCTAATTTAAATAAATATGAATCTCAGTCTAGATGCATTAGTGAGTTAATGTGAAATGTAATACATTCTCATAGATCCTTCCTTACTGGTTCTAACCTCGTGTTAATGTTAATTTGTACCTTGAGTGACTTTGCTTACAGCAAAAGATAATCAATCGGATAAACAAAGAAACAAAAGTGAAACAAACAAACAAACCCCTTCCTATTCTCCTCCTAAGAGGGCTGCCACTAAGAGACAGTAGTTTTTCAATTGCTATAGAAACACTCATAAAGCAGCAGCCGTAGGTATAGCTGAAAGAGGCCTTGATGCTATCCCAAATGATATTTCTGGAGCCACCCCAGACAGGGAATAAATCAGAAACCCCTCCATGCAACTATTCCCAGCGCTCAGTCACACAAAAGACCACCAGAGCTCCTGACTACTTCTAGGAAAGGACGTGGAGTTAACAGGCTGGACAAGCCCCAAACAGCTGAAGGAAACCCGTTATTGTCCCCAACCAAAGGAGAAAGAACTCCATCCCGTTCACAGCCTACAATGTCTTAGTTAAAACTCCTAACATACCTTAGTTTAGTACACAGCTTTCAGAGCTTCTTGAATTCCTACCGTTCCTCTACAGTTTTTACCCAGCCTGCTGCTTCTGCCCAGGTGATTCATCAGGTAGTGATCCGCCACACCTGCGTTAAAGCAAACAGCTTTCAGCTGCTCTCTTAGAAAAACCATCATGGTTTTATCTACAATCTGCCTAGAAAATTGATAGATTTTCTTTTTTTGTAAAAGCTTGCAGTCTCAGAGTACCAGTGCCAGAGAAGCTGCCATAGTAAGGGTTTACCACTACAGGGGTTGTCCTCCTGCAGCAAGGAAAACTACTTCCAGAGCCACTTTGAATGCAGTTGCAGTGCATCAAAAACTGAGAAAAAAAGAAATGTTTCTCATCTCATCTGTTCCTCTATGAGATGCGCTACACATCACTGTTTTCCAAAGTTTAGCACGGTTGCTGTTTTTCACAGCTATGTATTGCCTACTATCAACAGCGGTATTTTTCAGTCCTTATCAGAGTTACTGGATGTTTCATTTGGATTACAAAGTTCAAACTGAACGTAATGGTTATATATAANACTACACATCATCAGACTGCAGCTGACAAAGATGTGATTGAGATTTTACATCACTGTTTTCCAAAGTTTAGCACGGTTGCTGTTTTTCACAGCTATGTATTGCCTACTATCAACAGCGGCATTTTTCAGTCCTTATCAGAGTTATTGGATGTTTCATTTGGATTACAAAGTTCAAACTGAACGTAATGGTTATATATAATGACAGGTTACTTCAAGTATGGAAACAAACCTTTGTTGCTTTTCCTTACTGATTTAAAATTCTAGACATCTGCTATGAATTAGGTATTTACCGCATCGAAAAGACAACTCAGATGAGTGAACAAGTTCCTACACACATTTTTTTCAACTATATAAGCAGCAGCTCCATTAAACAACTGCAATGAAGATTGTAGCTGAATATTATGAGAACGTTCAGGAAAGGTTTGAGTCTTTAGAAGTTCAGTGTAAGGCCAAGAATTTCCCTAAACTGATAAATATTTAGAGGTCCACCACAGTAATGAGAAACAGAATTGTTCCACCCACTCCAGTGACTGCATTTCAGTCAAATAACTTAAATCTAAAATACATGAAACACTCGAAACCTTGCAAGAGTAATAGGGAAACAGATAAATATGGAGCTAAGAATTTTAAAGTCCAATTTCTGTTTTAACAATCCAAATATTGTAAGAAAATTAGAATTAATGCAGCTGATGTACATGACCTTCCAAGTATCTAACCCTTTTCTTCCTGTCTTGTTCATCTCTACAGTGTTCATCTAGGTCCTAACATCAGCAGTTTCAATCATCTCCCTCAAGAAGCATGGGGGAGTATTGAGACAAGTCATCAATACCCTTAAGTCTTCATCAGGAGGACAATTATGCTTTTTTAGGGGCATAATTCAGAGAGTCTACATCTTTGGCCTGGGGTACATTTGGGTCTAATATAGCATATTTTCTTGTAAGAGCTTTCTTCCTTCTTCTTGGTTCCAAGGTGAAGTTTGAAAGTCACCTAATGCCTCCCTTATCTTCTGTTGAAATAAAGGACTGTTGCTTGTTCAGAAACTACCTAAGTTTCTCAGACTTTTTCTGTACATAGTTATTACAGAGCTTATGCTAAAATGGGCTAGGCTACAGTGACTTTGCTACTAGAAAATTGTTAAAACAAGCTCAAACAGGAGAAGACATGCCCTGATGAGTCTTGAGACCTTGCACTGTCAAACTGACAAAAAGGCTACAGCCTGGGTCTAGTAATTACAAATATCTTGTATACTGGGCTATACAAAAGGGTGAAGAACATTGTTGTCAGAACATGCAGGGATGCAACACAGAAGGCTAAGGCCCGACTGGAATTAAACCTGGCAAGGGAGGTTAAGGACAACAGGAAAGGCTTCTATAGGTACATTGGGAGCAAAAGGAAGACTAGGGAAAATGTGGGCCCGCTGCTGAACGAGGCGGGTGACCTGGTGACGCTGGACACGGAGAAGGCAGAGTTATTGAATACCTTCTTTGCTTCAGTGTTCACTGCTAGGACTGGCCCTCAGGACTCCCAGACTCTGGAGATAAGAGAGGAAGCACGGACAAATGAAGACTTGCCCTTGGTCAATGAGGATTGGGTTAGAGAGCAGCTAGGCAAACTGAACACGCACAAATCGATGGGTCCCGATGGGATGCA
>VZSC01015854.1:93560-110598 GCA_013398225.1 Steatornis caripensis
TGCCCAGAGAGGTTGTGGAGTCTCCTTCTCTGGAGATATTCAAAACCCGCCTGGATGCATTCCTGTGCAACCTGCTCTAGGCTAACCTGCTTTAGCAGGGGGGTTGGACTAGATGATCTCTAGAGGTCCCTTCCAACCCCTACCATTCTATGATTCTATGATTCTATGATTCTATGAACAACATTGTGATGGTTTTATCCTTGACCACCTCCATATAAGCCATCCAGAGCTATTCTGTGAGTCCTTTCAACAAAAAGTGAGTGGTGCTTTCCCTCAGCAGCACATAATTTCAAATCTACAATTTGAAATCTTCAAGATGCAGTGCCTAACACTGAAACTCAGCACATTCCTATTTCCAATAAAGATTTACTGATTAATGAGCCTTCTGCTTATCTTTACAATGCCAAAAGCCTCACTGACTGCAATCAAGGAAATCTGAGACTTCAGATAATACTGAAACAATTTCAGCATAACCTTCATAGGAGACAAAATCAGAAATGAAATAGTAATCAACGTTAAAAGATGATTTCTTGACAGTAGTCAGACCTGGACCCTAAACGGTTAATCTTCAAAGATTGGTAAATGGTTATTAATTGATTTAATGCCTGTTAAAATTCTATTTTGGAAAGTAAATTCCCAAGACACAATAAATAAATGACTGGACATCCATCACTGCAAGAGGATTACATTTTTAGCATGAATTTATGTAGAAATGAGGTAACTCATCAAAGAATACTTGTATGAATTTATAACAGGTAGAGTTACAGTTATGAAGTAGGTAGAAGTTCAGTGTAATGTTTTACAAGCAGATAGAAATTACTTTATAATAAGCAGTTAATTATTTTCTGTATGTATGGTAAATACAGAACCACACATTACAGTCCATCTTCAATACCATATTAAAATTAAAAGAAACAACTATTAATGGCAATTCAATTTTTTAAAAAATCTAATGACACCATCATATAAAAAACAAAATTTGAGATGAAATGACTGGTAAATTCAGACTCTTTGGTTCCTCTGTTGTTCTGCTGAGACTATTGTCAGCAATGGTGCCAGTTTTGGCTGTAGTCAGTTCTGACGCATAAAACATGGACAAGGTTGATATAGCTGATCCATTTCATGGGACACAAGCAAACAGCAACTGATAGATACTAATGAATTTCAGCCCCAGGTGGCACAAAAGAAATGTTCACAGCAATGGGTGAAGATACATGTTGAGAAAGTAGGTAGCATAAAAGTTTGCAGTACAAACATGCCAGTGCAGTTCTGCTACATGGCTGACTGAAGGTATGTAACATCAACAAATGACTCAGACAAAACTAGGGATTTCATTTCTATTTGGAACCCAAAGAAGTTTTGAATAAATAACTCCAAATGAGAGAGGTCAACTCTGAATCTGATGCAGAATGATCAGTAGGAAATGAGAACAAACATCTGGATAAAGCCAGGTCCTTCATCTGGCTGGATGCAGGTGCAGGAAGTATCTTTGACAGAGAGTAGACATCTCTTTTATGTTGCCTCTTGCACACAACCCTCTAGCAAGTGGGTCACTGGCAGGATAACTACACTGCCAGCATTATAACCCTTCCCAGGAGGAAAACGAGGCCACACTGAGGAAATAATATCTACCAAAGTCTAGAAAGACAGTTTGGAGGCAGACAACAAACTGCAGTTACCTAGCTGTCTTCTAACATTGTACCAGAAAGTCCTGTGCCTTCACATCTTCGCTACAACACACTGCCTGAAATAAATGCTTTCAACCTTTTTATACTGGAAAAGAGCAGCTCGGGCAAGCAGTAAAGAAACTCCTTGTTTTTCTCAGATTTCTTTTCGCCATTCTGACATTGTAGCGGCAAAGGCTTTCCCATGAAAACTCAGAGAGACGGTGGCAATGATTAGTGTTTGCCCGGAGGTGNAATGCTCTCAACCTTTTTATACTGGAAAAGAGCAGCTCGGGCAAGCAGTAAAGAAACTCCTTGTGTTTCTCAGATTTCTTTTCGCCATTCTGACATTGTAGCGGCAAAGGCTTTCCCATGAAAACTCAGAGAGACGGTGGCAATGATTAGTGTTTGCCCGGAGGTGTCCAGGCTGGTGGATGCAGATGCAGATGCATATGGACAAACAAGCACAGAGATAATTCACAGCAGCTTGGCATCACACTTGTGCCCATAGGGTGGACAATGCCTTCTTAACTGAGAAAACTGCTGGCAGGATACGTGGAGCCCCAGAGATCTGGCTGCATCTGGTGTACATCTGATTACACAGGCACCCTCCAAGTGAGCGAGATCAGTACTGGGACAAGAGGCCACCAAAGTTGCTTGTGCTCTGGGACCCATTGTCTCCATATCAGCCTGGGAAATCTCAGCCTTTTTTCTGATCACCTCAGGCCTTGAGCACTGAGGAAAGCTCAAACAGAAAGAGAAGCCATGCTGCCAAACTGTTCGCTAATTCTTCTTGCCCTGCCAGCATGGTGAAAGGGATGAAGGCCAGTGCTGAGGTCTCTGGTGGTGCCAAGCTCTTCACCAGACAGCCCAGAACTGGGGATCAGCTGCTGCCACACCTGAGCTTTGAACCAGTTTCCCTTAATAATCTCTGTAACCTCCACAGAGAAATGCACAAGAGACATGTCAACAGAGGTTTAATTTGGTCATGTGTTCACCTTTCTGGAAGATATAAACTTTTTTACGTTAAAGCACAGTTCCCTCCTAAATAATTTTAATGGAAGTTACAGACTTACAAAAAAATGCTGGTGAACATTAATGAAGTCTTTGAAATTCTGAAGACAGGAATTGTATAATGAATGTTATTTCACTGCTTGGATGCCTATGCTGCTGACATGGTGAGACTGTATTAGAATTACATATATTAAAAAAAAAATCGAAATATTCTGTTACTAAAAACTCACAGAGATTTTTTTCATAAAAGCAAATGTGTTTTTGTATATGTTTGCTCGTTGGCTATTTCACATCAAAATAAGTATCAGCTAGTTTTCTTGCTCTTCTCCTTACTAATTAAGTTAGCCATTTTGAACTTTGGCTAACAGACACTACACCAATATGTCTGGTTTTGTACATATTTATCCTTACCTACACTCTTTCCACAACAGCTGCAGGGGATCATCTGAAACCAGAAACCAGGGGTAAAAGAGGTCTGCAGTGCAGAACATGGAGAAGAGCCATTGGCATTCAAAAGGAGAAAACTCCTGAAAAGTGATAGGAACAAAGCATCCCCATGGACCGCGAGCCTAAGTGAGACAGACATTAGACTTTCAATGAAAAGCTGAAACAGATTTTTATTGAAATTTTAAGTCCTAGCACGGTGAAAAATGGTGAGCAAAAAACTATTCATCCTAAAGGAAGCTAAAAATTGTAGTGGTTTGCATTAAAAACTAAATGATACCTCCTATTCCAGTATATGAACTCTGAAGGTTTTGAAGATGGGAATTTAAGTGGAAACTTTCGTCTTGCTCTCTGGTGATAAATTATGTTCTGACAGTGTAATCAACAGCTGTAGAAATAAATTTTCTCTGGAATTTTTAAGAATAAAACAAAGTCAAAACCTGCCAGCAACATCAAACCAGGCCCCAGTTTAGAGCTTAATTTTGTATTTAGTTTTATTTGATGGAACTGGTTTCCCAGGGCTTAATAGTAATGGATTTTTTTCTGAGAAAATATGCTTTGTGGTTTAGGATAAGGAGGCTGGAATCTGAGCTGCTTGTTTCTAACTCCCAGTTTGTAACTTAAAGGAAAATGAAATCCTTAGTATCCCTGTAGGCAAAAGGAACATAATGATATTTACTACTGATGCACAACTGCTGTGGACACAATTATTGTGGACAGTCAGACCAGATACTCAGAACAACCCACTTGTGTCTTAAATTCTTAAGTTACTTCTGTCATGCAAAACCAGATTTATTAATGTTTTGGTGTATCTTTAAGAGTCTTGGAAAGGCACTATTAACACTCATGTAAGTCATGGCTGGTGTGGGTTTTTTTTTAATCAAACACAAATGATAGAGTATTTCTGATGACAGGTGACCATGTTACTGGCAGAGACTCAAGGATACAAGAATGGTAAGTATTTAAGAAAGGAACGGAGAGGGGATTTTATCAGAGGGTGTGATAGAAAATAAAGCTAAGATTGGAAGACAGCCTTAGAACAAAACCTCAAGAAACAAACAATAAAATGAACCAGATATGTGCCAGGATGGACAAGACAGATTGGGTAAGAGTTGCTACATTTGAGTTCCATACTAATGTCCAAACAAGTAAAATAAAACTATTTAGGCAACCGAAGAAAACACATCTCTGCTAGCATATCCACCACTAAAGAGCACAATGTCAGAATTCTCAGTGCTGCAATCTGCAGTTAATTTGATTTGTTAGCAGAATTACTTTCTGGAATTTTAGATAATACTGTTACATGCCTCCCACAGTCATTCACAGCTAAAAGCACTTACAAAATGAAAGCACTGTGCACAAAAGTGAAAACAAATCTGTCACCCACACAGAAGCATGCACATCTCCAAACCAGTAGAAATGGGCCTTTATCCAAATAATTTGCTAGCACCATAACACTAAGTTACTCTTTGGCTCAGTTCACTTTTGAAAAAAATAATTGGGATTGTTGTTGAGCTGTATTATCCTAAATTTAAATCCAATTGGACTTTGGAGGGAGAAAAGCAGGGACAGTAAGTTGTTGCACAGCTGTCTCTGCTAGGAAAAGCAATACTTTCTCTTTTTTTCTTAAATCCGTATGAAAGTGTAATACACCTTTTTCATACATTGCCAATAAAGTGAGTGTCCAGAATTTTCACCTTCACTTCACAGGCTGGCATCCATTTGAAAGACCATACTTTCTCCAAGCTTTTGTCCAGATCGAGCACCAGAACACCCCAAAAAAGCTAAAACATGAGAAGAGATCTGCATAACTCATAGCTACAGCTACTATGCCACCTTCAGCACAAACAGGGATATCAACAAGAATACACAGTGTATGCAAGTACATAAAAGTTATCCACAGGAGGCAAGGTTTGGCGAACGTCAGGCTTGTGGAGAATGGCATGAGTGTCAGCTAGCAATAACCTGTCTATGCATATGCGTGGGTGCATATGTTCACAGGGTGTGACACTGGGAACACTTAGGTTCCCAGATTTGCTCCTGAATATGAAATTTATTTGAAGTTAAGGCTGTTAGTGGAAAAAGTTCCATCACATTGACAGGCTTTCTAATCAAAACAGAAGATTTGGATGAGATACACACAGCTAAAGAACTTTTCTCACGATTCTGTAGAAAGCAAAGGTCTTGCAGTTCTGTCCGAGGGTAATGCTGAGAAGGCTGAACCAACTCCTCTCCCATCCACAGAACTAAAATTCCAATAAAATTAAGTGGAATTAAGATATAAACTTAATTATGACAATAAAAATCAAGCTTTAAAGCCAAAAGAAGTGTTCTTTTAATTACTGACAGTAAGTAAAATACGAATGAATGTGGCACAAATTGGAAAACCATTCACTGTGTAATAAAACCTCCAAATAGGCTTATAGATGGAAAGTAAATGAGCTGGAAAAGAAAGAACAAATGCGCTGGGAATGCTGTTTTTCATATTATGCATTGTGTGAATCTGAAGAGATCTCACTGTACTGTTTTTTTCACTTCAGTTTAAATGGAAATGTACTGGTTTAATAGAGAAAACGTTTGCATTTCATTTTTTAACCTTCCTAAGCATTTAGGAATATTAAATCCAATTCCTTGCCAGAAGTACTAAAAACCTACATACTTCATTGTCAAAATCATATACTCAGCATTATAATAATAATTTTTCCCAAGCTCATTAGTCTCCAGGTATAGAAGATATATTAGTTTTAAATAGTAAATAATTTGCTTTATTTTACTGAGAATCAAAGTTGAAGTATAAACATGAAAAAGAAATTAAATCCTGGTTGAATCTAATTTTAAGAACATATGAAGTTTTAACTTTGTCTATAAAATTAAAGTATTTTTAAGAGTAACAAGAAACCCAAAATTAACACATTTGGCAGAATGCAACTAAATGCTCTACATCCTCAGTCGATACTTAGGACAGGCTTTAAAGCCTGTGCAGCCAAAGGAAATCCTGTCAATGCATTCACAAAGCTTTAGATCAAGCCTTTCAGAAGTCACCAGGACTAGTCACAAGTATAATAATAAAGTGTAGTCCTTTGCTTAACTGCCGTGCTAAGCCAGTGTACAATTCTGTTACTGATTGTAAACCCTAAGCCTGCTTTTGCCATAGTGTAAAAAATACTGATCACCAGTTCATACCTCCTTAGTACAGTGCTTAACTGGGGTAGCAAATACCTTCTCTTTCCAGTTTTTCTTCCTCTGTTCATCTTTCTCTTTCAAGCATCCAATTCCAAGATTTTCTTCTATATTTATGTAAACTATGTTGGGGAGGGAGTTTTGAGTACCTATCAATCATCACTATTTTCTTCCTGTACTGCAAATACAACTGTGTAAATAGTGCAGGAATGTGTGTCTGAACACGTTCACTCCAGTCTCTCTAAAGCTTTTCATTACATGAAGTTGATAATGTTTTCAGATTGACATACTTAAGATAAATGAGATTTTTTTTAGGATCAATGGAGATGGTTAAGACTCTTCTTCCTTCCAGGCCATCAATGAGTAAGTTAAAATTGTGCAAAGCCCAATTTATCATACTGATAATTACTGTTCCTTTACCACCATCCTCAGATTTTCTACTCAAGTGAACATAGAATGAACCTAGAATGTAGATAAAAATTGACAGAAAAAAATGAAGAAGTTGTCAAAGAACAGTATTTCCTGAAACATTGCAGAATAATTACAGATTAGGAAGCCTAGATTTATGTGTCTATTTTATTTTTAGTTTAACTTGGTTCTGCTTCTTGGTGCCAAGCCTTTTAAACAAAATTCATAGAGGTAAATTAAATAAAATCTGATGAGTTGCCCTATAGGGCCAAAATCATGCCAATCAAATGGCATTGATAACCATTATTTTTATTCCGTTCTTCATATTTCTAAAAGCATGAGAAATCTTGCTTTTCTGAACATGCTAAGGGTCAAGTACAGCAGGATTTTTTGTTAACACCCAAGGTAAGTCTCCCCCATCCAGGACTTTAGATAAAACTTCTCTACAGGCTTCTTTAAGGCCGATGATCCAAATATTTGTTCTTGCTGTGGCTTTGATTTTCACTGCCATATCCTCAGTTTTTCTCCTCTTTCTCTCACATTCATTCACCAAGAGAGGGACAGACAGCTGCTTTCTTGGTGCAAGTGTGGTTTAGTTTGTCCGAGTTTTGGATAGCTCCAAGTACCAGTACATTAGGTGAAAGTTTTTGGTTTAGCTACCTGATTACATGAAATTGCTAATGTTTTGTTTCATTTACTGTAATGAAGAGCTATTTCATTCACAGAGTGAACAAGTTTTAACTAAACACCAACAATTCGTAAAATCCATACAAGTAGAAGAGCTAACAGGATTTAAATTGCTCTGCCCTCCTGCTTTGACTGCCAGTGGTGGTAGTAGAGCTTAATCACCTTAAGCTTGGTTTATGTCATTGTGTCCATTCCAGGCATAATAGAGATAATTGGATGATTGTCGGTTTAATACAGGTGATTTCAGATGTTTGAGGTTGTCCTGAGTACATTCATTATTAGGATTTTGTCAGGCATATAACGATTTGTAAAATAAATTAAAGTCTAGATTGATCTCCTTAGACTTTTACTAATGCAGTGCTAAATATTAAAATGCAGATATTAATTTTTTCTTTTACTTATTCAATCTGACATTTTATTTAGTCACCTGCTCCTGTCAAAGACAGGATATATTATATCTCAATTTTTTTGTAACTCACTTTGGTCAAACATGTTGTATGTATGATGTTATTTAAGGGAGCATTTTACTTCATATATTGTTTTCTTTAATGAAACATGAAGATGAGAGAAACAATTTTTTTGAGAGGGTGTGTGACATAAAATAGGGTGTCATTTTTGTGGATATTTTTACAGCATAGCCATATGATTTTTTGACATAGAATCAACATCTGCTTAACTTGGATGAACACAGCAAGAAAAAATGGCTGTTAGTTTGGTCCTGACAATTATTAAATTTCTTCTCAACTTTCTTGTCACATTTCTTCTGAAAGACGTGAAACAATTTTCTGAGCAGAACTGAAAAATTCATTCAGCTATTCAAAATTTTCACACTTTTTTGTTAGTGATTTTACTGCTATTGAGTATATGGAAAGTCAGCTTACATTCACTTGGTACCTTCATTTTCAGAGTACAGGAGCACACTGGCTGAAGGGGAATTTTATTCTAACGCACTGTTACAGTCTTACACTTTATAATAGCAACGAGCAACTTATGGACAAAGAAGCTGACTTTCAGAAAAAAAACCCAAAACATCAACCATGCAGTAGGGCAATTTTTTTAATTGATGGATATAAAAGTATGCTGACAAAGCATAATTTGTGCCTTCCATAACCATAAACATTAGACCATAGCATTAAACTTGCAGAGTCAAAAATAATACTGTGTCCTCAAATACATCAACTGCTAAAGAGCAGCTTCCCTAATAGCTGTACATACTTCAGCTATGAAATCTCCTCCAGGAACTGCAACATGCATGAATGAGAGGAGACCGAATCCTGGCCTGATTTACAATTAAATTAAGCAAAGACAGGCAGTATGGCAAGGCAAATCTGATGTCATCACCATTCTGAAGGAACAACAATCACTCTTTTGCTGCTCATCACTTTCTTGAAATTCATTAATCAGTAAATCAGATTTAATATTTTGTTACATGATGTGACAAACTTGTCACTGACCGTGAAGTAATTGTGGGTATTTATTTAGGCACTATAGCAGAGAATACATTTTTCCACCTCTCTATATGAAACAAAATTTCTGTTCTGCTTTCATCCCACTAAGTACATAGATTAGCAGAATCTATAGCACTGAAGGAATGAGCCACTAACATCAGGTTATACACTAGTTGAACTATTAACATAATTATAATCATCACAGCAACACTGCAGATGGTCTTGCTAATATTGTTTAACTCTACGAGTAGCTAGAAATTATTATGAGTTTTGTTGGAATTATTTTTTGAACTGCTGCACTTTGCCATTACAAACCATATTTGTTGCTGTTGTCTATATAACAATCAATTATGGGAGCAATTTGCCATTAGTCCAGAGCACCCACAAACGTTATATGACATCACAACCATTAAAGCTTTTCTGGGGAACAGATTGCAGCTCTTATTGCTATACATTGGGTAGATAAACAATATTGTAGTAAGTGCATATATCTTTGTCATTGTATCTTTGTCGGGTGCTTAGTTATGATTTCTTTACGAGACATCAGAATATGAACAAAATCTGTGAAAGAGAAAACTTGTCATGGATGTGTCCAGGCAAAACAGCTTATTTTTTAGGCCATAACTTGGTGTATGCATATGCTCTTAATGAAAGGTTCGTAACATATAAGGCACAGAATCAATTTCAAATCATCATACATTACATATGAATAATTTTTTATGCAGTGGAAGGTTATTCAATTAAATTATGAAAAAATGAAAGTTTGTTTTATTAGCAAAGACAATATTACTGGCACTATGTTTTACTGTTCAGCCCTCAAAAGTAGGTTTGCAATTAAATGTCTGATGAAAGAACAATTTCTTCTTGCATGCAGGTAAAACTAATTAATCACAAAGCACAAAACAAAGCACTTGCAATAATTTAACTGAGATGCAATGAAAAATAGAACAGAAATTTCTGTTTAAATTTTTACTATTGTTTATTCATTCTACTTACAATAATGCTCTTTTCCCTTTGTGTTAACTTACCATGCTTAAAATGATAAGGTTGTCAAAGATTATGCCACCTCCAGCAGCTTGGATCCAGTATGTCAAGTTCATGGATGGGAAGATGACTTCAAATGCAGCACTGAAAAACACACATATATCTCATCAGCAAATCAAACTCGGATACGGAAGTAATTAGCTCTGTCAGAAGAATGAGCATTCTGTCTTCAAGGAAATAACAGAAGTTGCATAGAATTTGCATACAGTATAAGAAATATGGTAATTTCTCTGTAAACAGATGTGTTTTCAGCTTTGATTTACTGTCATCACTAAGTGATGAGGATGTGCATGAATACTAATATGATGATATTAAATTATTCATTTGCTAGGGAAAGGTAGGAGAGATAGAAAGGAAATGGTCTTACATTCATTGAAAGAAGGGTCCTATTTGATGAGGGTGAAGTATATAAAGAAACAACTTAATCAACTTGATCCTGAAAAAGAAGGCAGGAAGTTCATACAGAAAATTATACGTGGATGTGAGTGCTGGAAACAAAGAAGGGATGATACTGATTGACTGAAAACTGAGGGAAGGCTACTGATGGTTTCAGAAGTGATATACGGAGAATTCACCTTCTTTTTGCAGCCTTATTGAATTTGCTGTTTATTGCTAACAGATTTGCAAACACTTCTACCACATCTAAGAATGTCCTTACACGAGCAAGCAAAAATATTGTACATTCCTTTTATCTAAGGTTCAGAGGGGTTTAAGGAAGAATTTTAAATCTAAGCAAATCTTTGTACCTACATCCATGGACAGACACATAAGTCAAAGCAGATTGATTTTCACAAATGCTGATCATTCTCATATTCATTACAGTTAGTCAGAATTTGAAGTATTTAAGATTTCTGGCATCAAATTATTTGTATTTCTGTGCCTAAATGCAGAATATATATGCCTTATATCCAAAATACCAAAATTAATAAATTCCTTGGGACACAAAACAGGGGCAAACTGATGAATTAGAAGAGCTCATGTTGGGCGTACTGGTCTGGAGGTCCATCTTAAAAATGTTCATTCTCTTATATACTTTAGTTACTTCATGAGATATAAGGACTCTGTATACAGAACACAAGGTGTCTCCCTTGTAATGTTCTCCCTGACATATTTTAAAAATTATGTTCTGTTATGGTTCTTTGCATTGGATAACTCTGACTCTACTGAAGTTGAGGACAAATTTCCCACAGGGTTGACAAAAGTTCAAACAGAAAACTGTTTGTGAAAGGGAAGAGAGAATCAATGGAGATTTAAAAATTATTCAATTGTAAAAGCGAGTAAGTTTAAAGTTCTACTATGAACTTTATTCTTTTTCTCATAACTCTTAATAAATATTTTTTAGTTCTAGAAACATGCTCATGTAGTCAACTCTGAACATGAAAAACTAACCTAAAAAAATTTAAATCTAAAATCTAAGTCTAAAAAAAATGAAAATTAAGCTTGAATTTTTAAAGTCATAAAAAGTATAATTCATTCCAAGGCAGGTTAAGGAAAAGCTTCAGAGAAACAATGACACTACCTTTGACATTTTTGTATACAGCCATAAACACTGAAATAGGAAGGTTCTTGCTGTACATCAAGATAAATTTTGGTATTGGATCAGTAATCAGCTGAATTTCAATATTAAGCTTTTATGGATTATTGTTACAAAATAACACATTTTTGTTATATGGCTGAAATTTGAAGATTACAAAATTGATACCTATGCACTCAAAAGATAGATCTGTTCTCATTCTGTGACAGAAGTTTTCATGTGTTCTAATCAAATCTTCTCAAGCAATGTCAATGGGAATTCATCTGAACTGATCAGAGCTTAATTTTATCCAGTCTGGCTGATCAGTTTGAATTTTAAGAGACATTTGAATGCCTACTTTTGTATTCAGCCTATTAAAGCAGATGTCAAAATTCTATTTAAATGAACAGTATGAAATTCTAAGCAGTGTTGATAATGTCAGCTAGACCAATTGCAAAAAGGAATGAGAAAATAAAATATATAGAGACAACTGTAAGAGAATAAAAAGGATCTTAAAAAAGAATTTTACACTAGATTATTTAAACAAATATGCACGAAAGTTATGATCATGTACAGTGTGTGTCTTTTATTCCAATTTTCTATTTTGTCAGGTTTTTATAATGCTCAAAACCATTTCTATTCAGTCATTTTCACAGCCTTCTTGTATGCCCTATGTACTTTTTCAATGAATGTACAAGAAGTACATGCTAGGCAAGATTAAGGAGAATAATCCAGCTAGTATCATGCTGTAGGGCACAGTTTTGTATCCTGGAAACCTAAACACTATTGGAAGCTGATCTTGTGCATATGCTGATTACATAAAAAGCAGACTTGTTTACATAAACAATAAAAATAAAACATTCACCTAATACTAATCAACTCAATCCTCTGAACAAATCCTGTTTATATGAGTTTTATACAGACAACCAGAATGGAACACTCTAAGAATGCCCGAACTATTCCCCATAGGAAGAGCTTTGGATGTGCAAAAAAAAAAAAAAAAAACTGAGTGTTTTTTGCGCAAAGATTATTTTGTTTTTCATTTCTCAAGTGCAATAAACTATGACTGTGATTTTCAGCTCGGATATCGGGATATTTATATATTTCTTTGCCATCAAATACAGCATCTTTCCTGTCCTGTCTCTGAAATATTTCTATTGCAAACACTCATTTCCTACCTGCATTAATTTATATGAAGTGATTATTCAAATAGGCATATATCCCTATTGAATTTAAGCAACACTTAAAAATTACTGTAGCATAAACAAATCATATAAGTTTCTGCACACAGAATTCTTTTTGAAAGAGTTACATAACTCTTTTTTAAACTGATTTTAAAACAGACTGTGCAAACATCAAAAAAGGTACTTGAGAACATATTGATTATAAATAGGGGAACAGTTTATACAGTATTTTAAATATCTTTTTTGGAAGTAAATTAGATGTCATTGTTGGTGATTCGTTGTTAATGAAATAACAGACTGTATAGAACATTGGAGATTGGTGGATTCAAACAGTTTTTAATTAAGGTATCCACAAGAAAGTCTGGAATCTCATTAGCAGCATTAATGACAATTAAACTGTTAGATGGAAATCAAACTCCTATGCTCTAATGACTCATTTTGGCATTTCTGTTTTATAAGGATCTTTTTACTTATACGTGTATACCAAAATCTTGGGCTAATACCTCCACAATTAGCTTTGTTCTATCTCAGAAGCATACACAAAGGTACTTCTTTCTTCTAAAGAGTCCTGCAGAAAGGCTGGATCAGATCATTTTGGAGCATGCATCACCTCAGCTTGGTGAGAGTTGAATCATTAATATTTCAAGCCCAGACTCACTAAGAAAATAATCCCTCCTTCAAAAACCTATTCATAAAATAATCGGTCTTCAATTACTGTTTGAGTAATACTCACTGAAGCTTCTTTACATGTCATTAAAATCCAATATTTGAAAGTAATGCAAGAGTAGCAATAAAGGCCCATATTGGAATGACAAATGCTGTACGCATCACCAAGACAGATCTTGCCTTGAGTGACTACATCAGCACATTTTGAAGTTTCTATCTGACATTTAAGTTAGCTATTAAATATAACTATGGAAACCATCTGGAGAGATGTTGTAGACAGAATAGCCTAATAAATGTGATCTACTATGATGGCATGCCTTTAGATTAGATTATTTATCTTCTGTTTGATTGCAGTCTGAACTAGTCATTTCTTTACTAATTTTAGAAAATTCAAATTTAAAGCCTTGCACTATAGCTTACATATGATTGTATTTGACTACAATTATCTCTGGAGATCTGACTCTAGAACTTGGACTCATTTCTTAGCTGAATAGGAGACCAGCGATTCAAGTTTGCATACAAAGTGAGCAGTGCCCTAGTGAGGACAAGTTGCTGTTGCTTGGTGTCTTCACCTTAAAACACGTAAAAATAGCAATGCAAAAGCCAAAATGCTAAGTTGAGAGAGTAATTGTGGGAAGAACTCTCACACCTTCTTACAGGTGTGAAATGAAATGTTCTCTCTGGAATCAACAAAGTAAATTAAGCCAGAAATTTCATGCTTAGTTGTACATGGTCAGTCACCTCAATATCCACAACACGTCAGAGCAGAGTGAAAAATTAAGGAATAATTCCTGCTGATTTCTTGGACCAAACCTAGCTATGATTTTACAAATGCACTGAATTCATTATCTGAAATTGTTGGAGAGAAGGGGGAAATTTCCATTATCTTTCCACATCTGCCAATTTCTCTGTTAAGCAATAAATTATACTTTCTTGATGTACCAATATTAATCCTCTGAACTCAGCCTCCCAGTAATTCTGATATCATGTTAGCCCCTGATCACCACGAGAGTTCTGTATATTATCTCCTTCCTAAGGGTCCCAATGCCTTCAATAACACCTGTAGAAACCCTAACTGGCTTCTCTTCCCCCCAGGTTGGAAGAAGGAATAAATCAGAAAGCGTGACTTTCCCGTAAGTGTTAAACATGTGCTGTTCCACTGATACTGCATTTCAGAAATTATTTTTCTAGGTCTATGACCCACTGTGACTCATCAGTTTACACTCCAATTAAAATTCCATAAATTGTGGCTGACTAGTCTTTAAATATCTTGGCTTCGTATTCCTAGGGCAATTCAAAATTCCTAAACATGTCACCAAAAGTTATTGTAAACAACACTTTTTTCATTTTCACTTAGCTGTGCATGTGAGGTTTGACCTTGTCAGCCCTGACCCAGCAAATAAAGCAAGAAAATCAGAGCCTCTATGTTGGTTCTGTTACAGATTTCAGCTGATGGCTTACATTTCATTAAACTTAGATAATTTTATAACATTTCATTAGACTTAGACCCTCAACTGAATCTAGCCGCAACTGGCTTATGAATCATCAGATACAATCTGGACATTTCAAAGCAAGCCACACATGCTTACTAACAAAAACAGGTGCTCCAAGAAGAAGCTTGAAGAACCCAAGGATTACAATGAATAATGGAAGATGATCACCAGAGACAGGTGGTGTGCAGTCAATTTAAATCAAGTAATATTTGAAAAATGGGTTGGTTGCTGACTCTGTTTCACCTCTGAAATCCGTTCTAACTTGTAGTTAGGTTTTTAGAAAGCATTTGAAATCTACATCTTGTACATAAGAGAATATCACTGATGCATCATTGCTAGATATTCTTTGACCACACACTTGTTTTCTGTCTTCCAATAGCCCTGAAGGAACAAAACTATGCATATTAAAAGGAAGAAGAAACTGTAACCCAGAAAGCCATAATATATTGTGGTCTTTTTAATTAATAATGTCACAGGCAGTTGAGCATCATAGAATTAGAAACTTCACAATGCACTACTCCACATTTTGCAAGCAAAAAAGTATGACATATAGAGTCTTATTACTTAGAAGAACAGTGGAGCTTGAAGCCCATGCATTAAGTTTGAGCAGCCTTGGTGAAAATGAGAGCTCGTTCCCTCATTATGCAATCCGACATCCTTCATCTAAACCCAAATGAGATAATAAAGTAAGAGAGATGAGATATATTTTCTGCATAAAGAACCATATAATCCTTTATCTCATTTAAATAATAGATTCATAAAAATCTTTTTTTAAACTTTCAACTAAATGATGCAGTGAAATATTAATAAATCTGTATATTTAATAAAACTAATACCACATGTTAAATGATATCCAGATTAATTAATATCCCTAGAGATGGAACAAAAAACACTAACAGGGTTGTGGTTGACTCTTGGATCTGAAGTTTGTAAAGGATGACATAGAGAAAAAGGTCTCAGTATCGTGCAAATTCTGCAAAGTGTTGTGTGCCAGCACAGCATTAAAATACTGGCTTTACTTTATGCTTGCATATGTTTTCATTGAAGAGGGGATTGTGCTGATGTTTGAGACTGAGTACCAAGACAGCAGCATCCTTAGTACTTTACAAGGCCATTTCATAACTTCTCATGAGAAAGAATCACAACAGTTGTTGAGTATCAATGTGATGGGGGCGTTTTCAGGTATATTGAAGGCTTGTGCTTGTCTCACACTTGTACTAGGTGTGGGGCCTAAATAGGCCCTTTTCTATTCTCTGACTTCTTTGTAGCTCTGTCAAGCATAAATTTCTGGTAAAAAATAAAATATCAGATAAGTATATTGATTAGGAAGCAATGAGCCATCAAAGGCAAATCAAAACTATCCTGACTTTCCCTGGAGAGGACCAAATAAATGGGAAATGAAGAACCAAACTCACTGCTGGGCAAATGCCTGACAGACTGAGTGTTCAGAAATAACAGGGACAGTAGCAGGAAAATGTTTCCTGCTCGCTTTTGGCTATAAAAGGTTTTGCACATCTTCTATCATCTTAAAGTACTACATAGCCAGGAATTAATTTCTCTCTGTAACAACTCTGCTATGTGAAGGAGAGTCTTCAGGCTTTTAGGAATGGAGACCTGAGGCACAGAATTTAAGGCTGAAATCCAAAATAGACTCTATCAAAACATCTACAATGAAAACTAAGCAGAATATAGGTATGTAGTTTCAAATCTAAAATCCTTTAAAACCTGGTCATTCACTACCTATTTCTGGAGGCCCTTAAAGCGCTACGTGCTTCATTCATTAACATTAATGGCTCCTGTTTGTCCAAAGAATTTGTACTCTCTCAGAAGTACCTTAGAGTTGATGGTGCAAAGCAATCTGATTAGTAGATTAGTCTCTAATCCAAGTCACGGTGTCTAACCTATCGTCCTCCTATTTACTAGGAGTGGCAAGGAGAGTATTATCTAACAGGTTGTTGGGCTGTCTACAGAATTTAACAACATATACCACATAATAAAGGGCAGTGGAAGATACAGCTAAAATACATAAACACTCTTTGGAAGAAGGACTTGACATAGGAGTCTCTGTGTTAACACCTGTCACAGTTTAAAGCTGGGCTGGCTATTAAGCGAACGACAGACGTTCTTTGTTAACCTCCTCCCTCCCCAAAATGGGGGGAAGAGAAAAGGGAAAGAGATTTATGGGTTGGAAAAGCTAAAACAGCTTTAATCTAACTACAGTAATAATGTATTATAATAATAGGGAAAAAAATGAAATATATACAAATACACAAATATGTACAAAACCGATATC
>VZSC01015854.1:112064-144918 GCA_013398225.1 Steatornis caripensis
TAGATCGGGAATACAAACTTGGGACTAAATGTGACTTTTGATCAACTAAAGAAAGATGCTATGGTACATGGCTGTCTGAAACTTCAGGGAAATGCGCATCAGCAGCCCAGATCACTTTTCATCCCATTTTCCAAGATATAACTGGAGAATTTCCAGTGAAGCGTTTTCCAAGATTTCGAAGTGAACAATAAGGGAAAGCATCTTGGTTAAAAGCCATAATGTTAGTGAAAGATAAAACTGAAGAGAATAATATTGCATACTGTGATACTTACAATTAATAATATAAGGAATGAAAACCAAAATACTGCCTATACAGAATGCTGTCCAAAGAAATTAGTCTAACATTCCTGAAGTACATAAATACACAAAAACTAGTAAATACATACTGATTTTTCACTGCTGATGCTTATGTGCTGTACGTTTCATAATGTATTTCAAATTTCAGAAAATAATGTGTATTTATCAATTTATTTTCAAAGATCTACGGTTAGAAATTAATCTAGTTACTCAAGTGGAAAAGGCAAAAGATGATGAACCTACTACGATCATGGTCTGATTCATACCAATCACTGCTGGATATCTTCATCTCAGAAATTCATACATCCTCCCAAGCCAAATAGTTAATGGCTCTATCTACAAGCCAGGGCTACCATTTTTATTCTCTTCTTTGCCAGTAATTCAAAGATGAATCTGGGCCAATCTACTGATTAATAAAAATTGCCAAAGTAATCTAACAGGCTAATTTTGTGTTAACACTCTTTATAGATCCAGATAAAAGACATTGCATAATCCTTTTGAAGAGATTCCTTTTCGAGGGCAAAAAAAAAGTGGTATGTCAAAGGACAAACATAGACTCCCCTAAGATTCCTCAGTGTGCACCTTACAATAGACTTCTTTACCTGCCCAAGAAAATACGAACAGAGAAAGGAATCATATTAAATAAGAGCCAAGATGATAATGAGAAGAATGAAGTAAACATAAGGTCGAAACATAGCTTGGAATTTGTGTAGGTGTACTTCCAATGGTCGCATTTTAATCTCTCCTTTTTGCTTTCTGGTATCTTGTATAAATACACATTTGTGATTATCCAAGGTAAAATTGGAACATTTTTAATGAGACATCACAGTCTGATAGGTCCTAATTGGATTTGTTATCTATGTAAGAAGATAAATGATTTGATTTTAGTGCCTACAGTGAGTTTAAAGGTGTGGCAGTTCTAAAGGCTTCTTTTTAATGGGGACATAAAGTGATTTATTACAGTATCAGTGAAAACCCAGGAGCTTCCAAGTGTCAGCACTGCTGTCACTTTTCCAAAATCTAAACACTCTTTAATCTGACCCCTTACACTTTACATTAGCACAACACAGAGATGTTTGTTTTATTAATATATATTTTAATCATTTAATGGCTCTCCTTCCCCCTGGCAATATAGTCTTCCAAAGGTGTGTTCCGAATCGTGTACGGCATGCCAAGAAGCGACAGAACAGCTTTTTAAAGGAATTACTTCCTTTTGGCTAAAGATGGTACGTGTCCATGTATGCAGCCTCCTAACACGTTCTGTGGTATAACGACTTATTTATATAGGGATGACAGTTACACTAGAGAACTTGAAGTGAAACAGCATAATTTAATATAAAGTGAGCAATGCCTAAAATATTAATTGATTTTGTACTGCTTTTCTTTCACTAGCATTTGTTGTGTCCTATACAGTGAAAATGCCAAGATGGTTGTCTGAGCTCATAATGGAACTCCGAGTGATTAGTTGTGTCCTACAAGCCAAAGATATGTGTGTCCTTAGGTACGTACATGTGTATATGGTCTTCGTATATTTGTATATGCATGTGTACTTAAGTGTACACACATACATATATATTATTCTTGATGACTACAGAACATAATCATATGTTTGCATATTATACAGGTAATACATGCAACAGCATCTATGGGAAGCATGCAAAAAGTGACTATCCTGTCATAACCTCAACTTTGAATTTATTAGCTATTAGGAACAAAACTACATGATATCTGGGAAATACAAAAGGTCAGACCTGTAGCTTTTTTTTTCTTCTTTATATCACTTAGGCAAGGGAAATCAGAAAGGTCTTAACATCAGAGACTTTCCTGGAATCAAAGATGGATGCAATTTGAGTAGCTAGCAAGTGGGCTTTTTTAAAAAAATAAATAAATGCTTGCATTTAACTGTTAATGGATCCATTAACACTGTTCTTTATGAAAAACTCAAATTTAAACAAAGCTGAAAAAAAATCAAACACTAGTTAGCTGATTCATATAAGTAATGATCAGACATTAAAAACCAAGACTTGTCTCTGTAAAAATAGTAGACTAAAAATAGTAAATTTTTGCCTACCAAGAACTGCTCCCACAATCATTTGCAGTATCGAGTCAAAGCATTTTTACCGTCACTAGTCACAGTGAAATACTGATAAAATAGTGCATGTTTATTTTCAGTAGATGGAATGATTCTAAACCCTAAATATCCTCAGCTCACTTTCAAGCCCATACTTATCAAGACACATACATTTTCTGTAGAATATTTGCCATGAACAAAAAACATCCTGTTTCTAAAAAATTTAATTATTAGCTTATTTTCATTCCTTCACACACTTCACCTAAAACAAATGCCATTTGCTTTCATCACGTAATATCATTATGAAGATTTATCTTCATATTTCAAATCAAATAGTCACCATAATAGGAACTTGATTGCATGAAGAATAGTGACTATCAAGATAAGTTATCATTATACAACGTGCACCTAAAATGAGGCAAATTTAAAGCAATGTTCTACAATTTCATTACCATGACAAATGAAGACTAAGTCATTTTACCCTGACATTCTCTTCCAGAAGGGCTCAAAGTGTACAGCAATTAGTACCACTTTAGAAAGATTCTTTTTCTTTAGTGGTGCATTATGGATTGAATCTACTTGAGGAAAGTATTGCCTGACTAAATTGCACCATTCTTGATTACACTTTAGAGCAGTATATCTTCATTTTAAGTAGATGGAATTACATGACAGTAAGAGCAATAATACACATGGTGTCTGAATTAACATTTCTTGTCTTCTATTTTTAATATCAAGGTGCACTAACGTAATGGTACTATTTTTGTAGTCACGATTAGCAACTAACAGTTTTCAACACAATTCAGGATCTAGTTTGAAATATGCTGCACTCTGGAACTAGAAATCGATCCAAGGTGTAACAAAATGTTGCTGATGTAAAGAATAAGAAACAAACTGAACTACTGAGCTATGTATTTTCATTGACAGGTTTTGATGTAAAATAATTAGTGAATGCTTGGGTTTTTAGTCTTTTTAAAAACTAAATATCAGAAAAGGTTATGGGAGTCTTTATCAAAGCCTAAACACTAAACTGAAAATCGTTTGCAAATTATTTGTTATAATGTATCCTATTTCTGGAGAAAAACCCTTTTTTTAAACAAACCATAGACACAATTCTACCATCGGAAAACAAGATTGTGTCTTTATATCTCTATGAACTTTGGCGGATGGCACCATGCTTGGGGCAGATGTGTAACTTTAGTAGTGATGGTTACTTCACTGAAAGTGGACCCATGCCAAAGTAATGGAACAATAGGCATTTCTTCTCCCCACCGCTGTGAATTTCAGATCCTCAGCTTCACTTGGATGGGCCTGGTGAGAACTAGTGCAGTAATGTTAAAACACGTTAGCACAGTAATGTTAAAACACATAGCAGCAACATTACTAAATTTGATCTGTTTTAATCTGTACAACAGAAGTAATAACTTATTTCCATTGTTTATTTCACACCAAATCACTAATTGAAAACGGAAGGTTAGTGAAAATAATAATCACAGCAGTAACACTAGAGAATGAACCTTGTTTTAACAGTTTTGGTTAGATTGGTGGAGACGTTGTCCAAGCAAAATTTCATTCAAATATATTATTGTGGAAATCGACTTTAAAATCATTCCCTTGCATATTCACATAATAAATACTACCTTGTTTATCAGGCAGGATGTAGTGAATGGAAAACACTTCACTACAGCTCCAGAAATTAAACTTAATCTGTACCTTGCCATAAATGGAGGACCTGAGCAGGTAAAGGTGACTGAGACAAGATTAGTCACGTGAGGCATTTTGCACTACTGGCTACAGAAATCGTCAAACATACTGGCCACTTTCACCAGATCTTCCTCCTTTCTTTCAAGGGCACAGACCGCTTTCTGGTGGAGGAGAGACAGTGTTTATAGATCTCTCCCTGGGACTCTGACATAAGATGGCAGAAGAGAATCTGACTGCATCCTTCCCAGCTCTATGCCGATTGGAAAATACATCATTTCAATTATGAGAATAAAGTTTGAGAAAATTCGTCAGAAACTGAAATCAAACCAGAAATGTATTTATAGACGTAATTTCTGGAATAAAATAAAATAAAGTTCTAATTGCAGCTTTTCCCGAATTCTCTCCCTGTAGCTATTCACCAGCTGTTTCTGATGTGATTTCTTCGTGAAACAGTGAAAGTCTCAGAAACTTATCCCAGACTTCTTCTTCAGCTAAACAAGATATGAAATAACAATATCACATGTCCATTTCTCATCCAGTTCCAATTTCTAAAATCAGGTGGGGAATTGAGCTGGCCAACTTCCTCTCAGTAAGCAGTGAAAGTACGTCAATGACAGTTTTTTATTTGAATCCACAAATCCATATTCTTACCTCATCTTCTCTCCACCTTCTTTCTAACTTCACTTTTCACCATTGCAAGCACAGCTTCAGCAATCACCTCTTTGCTAGGATGTGCAGATCCATTTCTTTCATCAGATTTGCCTCCTTATATTCAAACTGAAATCTCTGCCAGACCTTCTGACGCTTTTTGTCTCCCCATCTGTGTAAGTAAGTTAAACATGACTAAGCAGATCTTGCTGTTTTCCTCAGGAATCATCTCTTCAGCCTATATTACTCTGGAAAACTTCTTTTTTATATCTACTACCTACTCAGGACCAGTAATCTAGGTTTTATCCTAACATCTGTCCTCAAATGCAGATAATCTACACACTTCCCAATTTTTCCTCAAAAGTGATTTTAAGGTAGAGGTTTTCCTCACGATTCATACACAGAAGTATTACTCACAGGCCTTCCGTTTTTTCCAATCTTGACAAATACAGCTTCACTCTATTTCAAGCTATTCAAAGTGGTTCTGTACAGATGCCACTCCTAAATTTAACAGAATCATGCTAGTTTTCCTCTGACTCTCTAAGATGCCCTAACTTTTTCAGTGCATGTATAAACTCTGCATCTTTATCTAAAAGCCCATACTGCTTTCAGCAGAAAAGTTAAGGCAGCAACTGGAAATAAGAAAGCAATTAGAAATAAAAGACTTAGGAAAAAAGAAAATTAAAATTAAAGTAAATCATAAGTTATGAGGCGTATAGAAATGACAAAGGATAATAAGTACATTGAGGAAAATAAATTGCTGGTAGAGCAAAAGAAAAAAAAAATGTTTTAAGCATATGGGAAATACATAAATCCGTCAATGTTTTGTATTCATTATCAGACTGAGATAGTAATAATAACAACAGCAACAAGTAGCAAACAGACTTAAGAGTTCAATAAATATTTCTATTTTATGTTTGGGAATAAGTAGGATAATGTACAAAGCAACAAATGTGGAAGACTTCACAACCAGCAATAACTAAACAGGTTGTTAACACTTCGTAGTGATGGTTACTTTCAAACCACTGGACAACCTCTGGTCTGTGTATATTCCTTCAAATAAATCTGTGATTCCAAGACAATGCTAAAATACTGCCAAAGAATTAACACTGGGCTAAAGTCACAAAAGGCAAAGAGGATGGCAGGAATAACTACTGACATCAAATGAGACAAACTCTTGGAAAATCTGTTACAGGAATCAAATAATTTTTTAATTATTTTACAGAAAATTGATCTTGCCTAGCAAAATTGACTTAATTATCGGATGAAATGGCAAATTTGTTTAAGTGCATTTACTGTAGAAGCAGAAGAGTCTAGGAATAATAAAGGCAGTTGAATTAGTACCGCAAGTATATAATGAGAAGATTACAAATCGGCCTATTAACCAAGATTGAGAAGAGTGTCTGTGAGACTCATCAACAAATGAGGATTTTCTAATAGCATCTAGATTTAGTAGTATTCAACTATCAGTGGTCAGACAGGTATATAAAGGTATTGCCTATAAGATAACATACAAAATAATATAGATTCCTTGGTCAAAGAGCTCTTTACAAAACCTTTGATTTAATACAGCTAAATGTAAGCATTTATAGCAAGAAACAAAAAATGTAGGCCTCACTTGGGAACGAAAGCTACATAAATTGTGTAGAAGTTATAATAAATAGTCAGCTCCCAAGTAACCACTGTGGGACTAAAAGAGTTTAATACATTTCTTACTTGCAAAAACAAGAACTAGTAAAAAGGGAACAGAAATTCTTTTTCTTCTGTTTAATAACACCAAACCTGGAATATTCTGAAAAGAACCTACCTGGGAAGTAAAAATCTTTCTCAGCTAAAATATCAGTATTTTTGAAATTGACTTAAGATGAAAATAAAAAAAAAGGCAAACAACTTCATAAGGAGGAATATCTGCACAAAGTTGTCTCACAGAACAGAAAAAAAATCAAAATAAAACCATGGCAAAACAGCTTCAGCTGGTATGCACATGATGGACACGATCTGAGGCTCTAAGTCAGAAGTTTATCAGATATCATATTGGTTTTACTGTACAGTCTGATATCATTGATTCAGAAATGTTTTCATGGAAAGTTTTAGTTTTACAAAAGGAGTATTTTTCCATTAGAAATGTTTCATCTATATCTGATATTTTAGAATAAATGTTTTAAAACTGCAGATCTTTTAAAATAATCAAAATAACGCTCCACAAAAATATGCAAGTACTTAGCACCTTAGTTGAGAGAAAGCAACAGATATGAAGGGGCCACTTAGAAAGAAGCTGATGACTGCAGCTAATTGAAGTGAAACAAGGAAAAAGGATTTTTTATAATCAATCAGGGTGTTTAACCACTGGACGGCATTTCCCCAAAACAGTAACAGATTCTGCAGTTCAGTTTTTGATGCTTTCTAATCAGAGGTGTTGACTTTTCCAAGAGAGAAATTTTAACAGATATTTCACCGTCAGGTGATTCCTTGTTCAGCACTTGTGAGTGCCGTGATCCGTTTTGAGTTAGCCTTCCTTTAAGGGCAGCCTTTGGCATTTCAGTATTGGATTAAGGCAAAAAGTAAACAAAGCATGTTCCGTGCTCAGATTAGAGTTTGCAGGCCTATACATGATGCGACCTCAGAGAAGAATCCTGGAACTACGGAGCAAAAATGTCTAAGCCAGGCAGACACTGGCTCAATAAATGTAACATGGTGTGAAATTCAATACCACGTGGTATAAAGGAGGTCTGACTGGACTGAATGGTCTACCATGATCTAATAATCTATTCCAGCCTTAGATTTTCAGACGCTCTGCAGCCTCTCTCCCTTACTGGTATTTTCTGTACATAATTTTAATTCTGCTTATGGGATGGTTCTGCATAGCACACTATAGCCAGGGGGTGTGATAGGGATTGTCCTTGCTGACAATGACAGTGCTTTCCAGTTGTATGTGACAGTATACAGAGCATTAATTAAGCTACTCATTGCCTGTAACTGCCAAGGTTATCTCAATAGCTACAGAAATCAGCGTAATACGAATAGAGAGGATTATACATTGGCATTTGAATTCAACAGATTTCTGTCTTTACCCTCAAAGATGATAATTATAGCAAAGATCATTCTCCATAGGAGAATTTAGCAAAGAATTATGTATGCTAGTTCAACACAAGGAGCCTTCTTATATATAACAAATATTATTAATGGAGTTGCTCTGAATAAAGAAGTTATGTTATTCCATGTGGAATATGTCCAAAGACTTTTACTATCCTTTGCTGGAGCACAGGGAAGTTCATCAGTCAACAAGAAATAAGTTGTTCCCTTGCTGTTATATTTGATTATAATTCCACTAAAGCAAATTCTATATTGTATCCGAAGAAAGCATCTTTATTTTGGTTGAACAAGTTATCAATTTGATCAAGAGTGCATAATAACAGCAAAACTGTTATTCTGTCATGCAACTGTATGTTTCACACCGTGCCTCAGAAAAGAAAAGGAAATAGCCCTTAGTTTAGTTATCTTGCTTTACGTATAACTCTCATTTCCTCTTTCTTCCTGTATCATGTACATTCACTTGATCATCTCCTATTTCTGCCTCATGAAGCAAGGCAACTCTTCTACCAGCAGGAAACAGAAGAAATAGGACTGATTTATACCTGAGTTGCAATTCTCATCAAATTATCAGACTCAGTAGACATCATTTTACATTTTAAAAAGCTGTACTATCTTATACACCTTTTATCAAAGTATCAAAACCATTGGAACAGCAAAAAACCAAATGCTTTGTCCAATGCTTACTAGAATTGTTCCCACAGGGCTTTAAAAACATTAAATTAAGGATCAACATTCCCTGGGAAATAAATGAAGGAGACACTATGTAAGCAGATCGCTCACCCACCAAAGCATTGCCTCTGGACAGCAATCGCTCACAACAGCTAAGAACAGATAGTAAGAAAAGAATCTCATATCCAGCTGAAATGGCACAGGGAATTTGGGAAAGCAGAATGCAATTATCTGAGATGGAATTTCATCAAAATGCGAAAGTTATACCAAGGAACTATTAATGATCCCTTTAGAGCCTCCTTTGAAGTAGAAAAGCATGACTCAGATATAATAAACACACTCAAAGGATTCAGGGTGTAGGACACAGAGAGATTTCTGTTTTCCTGCATCCCCTAGTTTGCACACTGGAATACAGCTTGTCCCTTTTGAGGAATTTTTTTTCCTTCTTAGTGATCATCATTATAGTACCTGAGGGCCAGACCTAAAAGAAGACTGACAGTCAAGAGAGACATAAGGAGAATTTAGACACAAAACAAAGCTAGAACTGCAAGCCTGAAAGCCTCCTGACTTATCCCAGCAGAAAGCACAGCCAAAATCCAGAAGAGTCTTGAGAACATTCAGAGGGATATGTGCTGTGGAGTGCACATTGCCTTCTTATGTCATATAGACCTTGCAACAGATGATACTATGAACTCTTCAAGATTTTCTTCTTTATCCTTCTGCAACTCTGAACAGTCATGAAGGAGGCAGATGCCACCCAGCCCCAAGAACCTAAAGCAGCATTCAGTTATAAGACAGCTTCCAACACCTCTGATAAAGATAATAGAACTACGTTCTTAACTATGGATTATTCCTGTTGCAAAAGGTTTATGTAATGACTTGGCAGATGTAATAAAAAGGAAGTTGCAACACAGCACATCACTACCTCACTAAGGTGTTAAGAAGCACATGAACTATTTGGATACATTATTTCCTTGACATCTTAGATTCCAATGTTATTTTTCCTTGGCACTTTTAGGAAATGGAATATAATGAAGTTTTGATGAACTGAAATATGGTCTGCTGCTTCTAACAAATCACTGTGACCAAAGCTGACCCCATTAGAAGACTATTTTTTATACAAAGGAATAATCATTGGCCAAATAAAGCCTGAATTTTTTTAAGCATTCATAATTAATTTAAACAGCAGTTTCTATGTGAAGACAAACATAACCTTTCCTGAAGAGTAGAAATTAAAAATTGGTTTATTACAAACTAAATTTCGTTCTGAGAACAGCTTGCCAAATAAGCAGAAAATACACTCTCTATATCCTAAAAAAAATACATCAATCATTTTCAGCCAATCATAAACCTGCAAATTATATCTGCTAATTTTGATCCTTTCTATAATTCCAGAATTCCAAGTATATCAGGAATTTTGTATACTCAGTTGGAGTGCTTCTGGTTTTATTGAATTATTTGGTTCTAACACCATTTGCTGGTTTATAGACAAGACTTTTGTTCATATACCTATCCAAATTAACCCAGATTTGAGTCGCAGTGCATGTTGAATGAAAGCAGTGTTTGTCTTAATTCTGGTATACAGAGGAATCAATGCTGGGTCCATAGAGTTACTGTCCCAAAGTAATGTGGAAGGAAACGTTCATACTGCACTCTGCTTAGTGTGATACGTTGTCACAAACATATTTCAGTTGTTCTTCACCTGTGTAATTACATCTGGTCTCTTTCCTTTAGGATTCAGTGTACTGGTTCTAATCTGTAAAGGCCTGTACATTTAAGAGCCATGTTTCATGAAACTTGTTTCCCATATGCTAATACAGTGGGACAACACAGCCATCCTCTGAACAGTTTCCTATGTCAAGATTCATTTTCATTCTTAGGAATAAAATAATTAGATTTTAGATTTTAATATAAGAAGTTATTTTTGTCAAATCTCTATATCAAGAATGTAGCATAATGTGAAATTGGCCTAATGCCCTGAGACAAAATGCCTGCTTTACCCAACTTCGGACCTCTTGCTGTCTGATGAAAAGGTGAAGTTACATCTGGATATTGATCCCTAAACTCTTCTGCGGCAAATATTGACAGTAGTTGGTAATGACTCTACATTTATGATGGGATAGAAAGATAGAAGTTCTAAAGCAGACATGGTGTTGTTCAGCAGCTTATATGACTCCAGACCATTTTCCAAACAGTCCTTTTCCCACAGCCCTTGATTTTGGTTAGCATATGGAGATACTTGAAGAACAAAACCTTCTCTGTCTTGGAAACCAAAATCCTTTTGCGGTGGCAGATTTATCTTACGAGCATTAATACAAGTAATGAGTCTAAATTCACATAGTATATTACCTATATTCCACATGAAACTAAATAAATAAACAAAATATAATCCTTTAAAGCAGATAATATCCCACAGGAATTAACATGCCCATCTTTGAACTGATGAAAAAAACACATCAATGCTTTTGAACAAATAAACTTCTGGCAAATGCTATCCAAAGAAATACAGTTGTTGTTAATATATCTGGTCTGTAAGCATGTTTCTAGAAGACTGTATCTTTATTTAGTACTCAAAAATTTAATTTATTAGTGCCAAAAAAGTTTTCCATCTCTCGCTCCATTCGTGGGCAGGCACAGTGGCTTTTTCTAGTTTGCTGACTAAGAATGTGCTGTCTTTCATTATTTCATATGTCTTACTCCTTTCTTGGTCACTGTATTGAAGGGAAAAGACATTTTAAAAAATCTCAAAATTCAATTTCTTAATGAAATATTGATTGAGGATTCTCAGTTTTGTATATGCATATCATAATGGTTCCAATATGTAATGGCTATAAATATATAAATACAAATGCATCCAATAATGCAAACAAACATATCCACAAATAAATATGTATGCATATAAAAAGAAAAGGTATTTTTCAAAGAATGAGAACTCTGATGAAGTGGCATTGACCAGCTACCGAAAATAATAAAGTGCACAAAGTCCTAATTATCTAAAGAAGATAAGGCAAACATTACTTAGATGATAATTCACAGCTATAAGCTAGGACAGGGACCATCCAACAGATGCAGCTACAGTCATTAAAATTCAATAGCACTGCACTGCTGTCTAGAGATGTCCTTAAAAATCTTTAGCCTTATCCCCTAAAGACCTTTTGGAAATTGAACTTCTTGACCCCTCACAGTATTCTCCAGGCAAACACATCATTCTGGTTATCTACTACCTGAAAAGGTCCTGATGGGGTCAAAGTCATTATCTATAAATTCTGAACACTACCGAGAGAGATGGAAAAAACTGGTACAACTTTTTCATATCCCTAAAACATAATTTTGGATAAAGAGAATTTTTTTCCAAGTATGAATAAATATGATGCACAGCTGATGTATATTTTAAAGTAGTCTATGGAATGCAGTACCTAACTGAACACATAAGAGCTAATGAGATATGGGCTAATAATAAATGTATAATAATTTTTACAAAATCAGAGACGAACAGTCTGTGGGGCCAGGAAATGAAAGTATAAAAGAAGTTCTTAAAGAAGAGAGGTCATCAAATCGGTGATACCTGTAGTCACTGTAGAGATATTACAAAAGTTTGCATGACTGAAACTTTCTTACTTGGAATAGACTGAAGAACCTGTCTCTGATAAAAGTGTCAGTAGAAGAGGCTTTAGAAAAACACAGAAAATGATAAGACAGAATTCTAATATCAGAAAAATTTTAAAATAAAATCTTAACTGTGCTGCTAAACTATATTCCTTAAAATTGTATTAGTACTAGGTGAATGAAACAACAACAACAAAAAATCTATTTTTGAAAGGCTCCTATGGTAAAATATTTACAACTCTTTCTGACATCTACACTGGGGAAACTGGTAGAAACTATAGCAATCACAGAAACATGGAAACACAGAATCACTGAGGTCGGAGAAAATCTCTGGAAATTGTCCAGAGGTAGTCCAACCCCCTGCTCAAAGCTGGAGAAGAGAAGTCAGCTGCTTACATCAACACTCAGCCAAATTTTTAATGTCTTCAAGGATGGGAGACTTTCTCTGGGCAACACCTCTCTGGGTAACCTGTTACTGGTTCAATCACTCTCCCAGGAAAAAAGTTTTACTTTTTTACATGAACTCCAGTGTGTCTGCATCTTGTTTATCCTGGGGAGCTCAACAGTGGACACAGCAGTCCAGGTGTGTTTCACCAGGGCTGAGCAGAGAGGAAGGATCACCTCCCTCAACCTGCTGGTGATGGTCTTCCTAACATAGCCCGGGAAGCTGATGGCCACCTTTGCTGCAAGGGTGCATTGCTGATTCATGCCCAACTTCTGTCCACCAGCATGCCTAGGGCCTTCCCTGCAAAGCTGCTTTCCAGATGCATGGGATTACTCCTCCCCAGATACAGGACTTGGCATTTCCATTTGTTGAGCTTCATGAGTTTCCTGTTTATCCTTTTCTCCAGCCTATAAAGGTCCCTTTAAATGACAGTGCAACATTCTGGAGTATCAATGACCTCTCTCAATTTTGTAACATCAACAAACTTGCTGAGGGTGCTTTCTTCTAGTCCTCAGAAAACTTCCTCAGTCACTATGACCTTTCAAAGATGTTAAAAGAGTGGCCTCAAAATGACATTAGCCAGCTCCTTCAGCACTTGGGGGTGCATCCCATTAGGTCCCATGGACTGGAGTATGCCCAGTTTGTTTAAGCATCTCCTAACCCAATCTTCCTTTACCAAGGGTAAAAGTTCCTTTCTCTGAACTTTCCCAATGGTCTCAGGGACTTGGAATTCCTTAAGGCCTTACTAGTAAAGACAGAGGTGAAGGAGGTGAGCCTATTCTGTGTACTTTGTCATCAGCTCCCCTGATCCGTTCAGGAGTGAGCTCACGTTTTGCCTGGTCTTCCTTTTGCAGCTGATATACCTACAGAAGCCCTTCTTGTTGTCCTTCATGCCCTGCACCAGACTCAGCATCAGATAGACTTGGGCTTCCCTAACCTCATTCCTGTATTCTCAGACAGTATCCCTATACTCTTCCCACGACACTTGTCCTTGCTTCCAACTCTTGTATGTTTCCTTTTCACATCAGATTTTAGTCAGGAGCAATTTGTTCACCCTTACAGGCCTCCTGCCACCTTTCTCTGGCTTCCTGCACATTGGTATGGGTCAATCAATCTTGAGCCTGGAGGATATGATCCTTGAAAATTCAGGCAGCTGTCCCGGACTCCTCTCCAGGGCCATATCCCATGGGATTCTTCCAAGCAAGTCTCTGAACAAGCCAAAGTCTGTTCTCCAAATATCAAGGGTTGTGATGTTGCTTTTTGCCTTGTACTCTGCTCTCAGGATCCTGAACTCCACCATCACTACAGCCAAGGCTGTCTTTGACCTTCACATCTGCAGTCATCCTGATGAGAGGACAGTTAAAGTCTCCCATGAGGATTGGAGTCTGCAATTATAAGGTTTCTTCAAGTTGTCTGAAGAAGGCCTCATCTATTTCTTCTTTCTGCTCAGGCAGTCTGTAGTTATGCAACATTCTATATTGGTCTGCCTGCTAAAGCTAAGAAAACGGATCAGTAGGCACGTAAACAAATAAGGAATCTTGAGGACCTTACAGGTTCTCAAGACCTATGGGTTATACAGCTTTTCTCCTTTTTCTCTTCTATTTTCCAGCTTTGAAGGTCAGAGTACCATGTCATCTCCATCAGTGAGTAAATAAAAGTGACATCTCTGTCTTACAGAAGGTGGCATGATCTTTCCCTTTTCCACTCTTCTGTCAGCATGGACTGCTCCACAGCCAAAAAGACACTTTCTTCTTGGGAGTGGGAACAGCTCAAAAAGGCAGGAAAAGCTGAACAGCTTCACAGACCTGTTTGAAACACACCTCACACATGTAATGCACACCCCTTTGTGGCACACAGGAAAGAGCGCTGCAATTCACAGGATACAGCAGACTGCCACAAATCAGGTATTTTAACAGATCTGGCTGAGCTCAAGAAACATGGGCTTTGCTTTCTTGACATTGTTTCATTATTTCCCAGAACACTTATGTTTCAGGATAGTATGCTCTCTGAGCAAGTATGCAAACCAGAGTGTCCTTAAATGTTCAAGGCATAAGCTTACCAGGGGAGCTAAAGAGGCTGGACCTCATCTCTGTAGCATGGGCCAGTCACCGAGATGAATGTAGCACTGCTGCTTTTGGTTGGGTCTACCACAGGCATAGCAATTCCTGAACACACATGATTTAGATTGTGAGAGATTCAAATCAACAAATTATTCAAGTCCAGAATAATCACACAGGGAGAACAAAAATGTTTTGAGTGAAATCGCAAAATACCATCACTATATGATAAATCCAAATGGAAGAAACTATAAAGCAACTGACATGCAAGTATTATCTTTACTACTCAAATCTTCTCCATTTAGCAAAGTCTAAATGTAGATAGAACAAGCTTTTCTAGTTTCTCTCTCACTTCTCTTCCTCCAATTTAGAGGAAGCTATGTTGCTACTTTCTAGGGTTTAGAGCTCTCTTGGACATGTCATATACACATAACAAGAAACTAGAAAATGAAGCAATGAAAAACCACAATTTTCTTTGCTCGGTTACCAGACAGTCAAATCAGTGGATATTTATTGGAGAAGAAATGGCTAATTTTGCTTCAGTCACCTCCTTATTCACACACTTATTTTAGTGCTGACAGTACAGATCCTGCCAGCGGCTGTGACAGAGTTGTTGCAAGAACAGGGCTCAGTAGCTCGTGCTTGCTTCATCTTCTGCCTGACAACTTGTTTCAGACTCAGTAGTACTAAATCACACACTCTATAAACATCAGCTTCTGGCTCTATAAAGTTCAGACATGCTTGGCTTTGAAATGAACAGCTCTTGGTATTTCTTAGGTATTGTCACTTCTTGATTAGAGTTGGGGGGGGTGGTTACAGAAAGAAATAAGATTTTCAGTCAGGGTGATGTTGTCTCATCCTGAGACTCACAATTTACATCCTGGATCTAGTTAAACATGTGTTTAACTCAATGGATGTGAGTAATGCCACTGAGTTCTCAGAATCTGAACTGACACCACCACAGTCCATTTTAACCCTGCTACGTAATTCTCTATAAGCAGCAAATGCAAGATACTGCAATGTAGAATAGAACAGTCAGAGCACAGCATCAGAGCACCAAATCCTGCTATCTTATACTTGGAAACAGTGTCATTGATGTCAGAGAAAATGCTCAAGTAAGATAGCTGAACAGCCCTGTCATGGCTTATCTTTCCAAACTAGCATGCATACTCTCACTGGATAAATAATAGAGTTTCCTGTATCCACAGAGCATCATGTTTTTAAAACTACAAGCTTTATACAAGCCCTGTATAACTAACATTAACAACCACGTTTCCTCTTTTAATATAAAAATCACACACGAAATATTAAACCTTTCTTTTTGTTAGGATTTTTTCATCTTTATTACAAAAAAAAAGACATTGCAAAGCCATTGAAAAAATCTTGATTTCTTCATGTGAAAGTCTGCTTTGTTTCTCTTTTGCTACATTTTAAAACTTCAGGAAGATGCTGGGTCTCATCCAAGATTGTGACTACCCTGTCATAGGTAAAGATCTACACATGGCAATAAGAAATCAATAGTATTTTTAGATGTCTGTTTTAAACAAATGCAACTATTTTTTTTTCTTCTTTTTCTTTCGGAAACAAAAAGTTACCAGTACTGAAGTGGAATTTTCCTGCTTTTCATTATTAAAGCAGTTCTGCAAAATGCAGCCCTAATCATTGTTAACTTTATCAATTCATATTAGGGTGGGATAAATGAGCTTCTAGACTTAAAAAACACTGGACTACATCTGCCCTACATGTACTTAAAATCAGGTATTGTGTAGATGCTCACAAAACATGCCCAGGAACAAACATTAATGGACAATGTTAGATGGTTCAATTGTGCAAGTTCAATGTGATAACTTATTGAGTATCCTTTAGTTCAAGCTGCTGCAAATTTCTAACATAGCCATGTACTTTGGGAAATCACACAATTTCAGGGCTTTTGTACACTCATTTGCTTGTTGCTTAAGGCCAGGACAGGTATCCTTTCCAGATCTGGATGTGCAATGGAGACATTGCTATTCTCAGCTGCTTGCCACTGACAGCTGGATGGGTATTGCTGTCTTCATCTCTCTGTGTGTGGAGAGGAGTGCACATGAAGTCTCCCCCCACTAACTCAAGTTTGCTTAAACCTGCCTTTCCCTTGTCTATAGTGGGAACTGTCTATATGGTCCCTTCTATTAAGTGAGGGTGGTAACCCCTACCAAAGTGCAGGGAATAAAGAGGGCACCAGTGTCTTCTACCAGCATAGATATTTACAAAGCACCTGCTCCTGCCCCAGTAAGAAACTTGTGCCAGTGTAATGAAAGGTCTTATTTCATAGTGAAACAGTTAAATTGGCACAAAAAGTTTTGTTGACATATTTTTTACTTTTAATTCTAAAAAGCAAGATCTTTGAAAAAGAAGTTAGAGTATCCACAAGAGGGAAGTGATTGATCCAGTTTAACTAATTTAAAGTGGTACAACATACTTTCCTTTGGACAAGCTCCAGTTCTAACTGTCAAACTAATGTTTTTCACAAACGCTACATTTTTAAAATCACTCTCTCCTCTTCTAGAAAAGCAGATCTATTTTAATAAATGTCAGCTCTGAATACGTTTGTGGGGTTGGTTGTTTGTTTTGGTTTGGTTTTGATTTACTGTTCAATGTTAAAACTCTGTGTACAAGTGTTAAAATCAACCATATATGCAAAGTCACAACACAGTAACTTTTGTATCTTCCCCACCTCATGTCCAGTTATTTCTGATTCACCCAACTTGCCTGGCTTTGATGGAAGGATTTTGATTATACCAGTTATGTCCCCCAGTGTTACCCAGAACATATCCCTCAGAACATGGGCAGTGCTCCTAAAGGAGCAGCACAAGAACAAAAATAACCAAAAAACAACCCAAACCCTTAAATCACTATTCTCCTCTCCCCAATTCTTTTCTCACTATTTTCCTTTTACCTGCTATTGCTCACAAACTCATCCTTCCCTCCATAATTTTTAAAGAACATTTAATCAAAGTGGCTCCTGATTTTGCTATGCTTTGGCGGATTTCCCCCATTGAAATCACCGACTCAAGGAGGCAATCTGACCCAAATGAAACTAAATTGAAACCCCAGAACGGTCCAAAGGATAAAAACCTACCAACAGGAATTTTCTCAGACCACCGGAGACAAGAAGACTTGTCCCATTTTGCAGCAGATCCTGATCCCCATAAGAACCCTTCAGGATTTGCTGCAAAGTATAAATGGGTAATTCCTCAACCTATACGAAAAAAAAGTAGTGACTAGATAGGTTTCCAATGCTATGTGCAATACTGTGCAGATCTGCTTCTCAACGTTGCCCAGAGTGGAGGGTCTGTCAGAGCAAACTATGGTTCCTTTCTGGCTTGTATGCCCAAAATACCTTCCTACTGGTAAAACAATATGGGGAAGAGAGCTGATCAGCAGTTAGACGTCAGATTACACAGTCAGTTCACATGGAAGACCCCATGTGCTCAGGAGATGGGTAATGGTCCTGAGGGACCAGCACAGATTTAACTAATGTGTTGTGCTTCCTCCCTTAAGAAATAATGAATAGAAGAATGTGACAGCAAGGAAAGGAAATGCATACCCTTTTATTATGTGAAGTCCAGCTGCACACAACATTACAGTGACCTTCTCAGGTTTTCTGTGTTTTGATTGCCTGCTGCCCCATCCACCTCATTCCCCAAAGGTTAATGAGACTAAACAGGAGAGAAACAAAAAGGTCAGCCAACAAAATGCTGATCTATTGACAAAGCCTAAGGAATGCAACTCAGAATTCAAATACTGATATTCCTGCATTACTGATACCGCTCTAGAGCAAACCCATACATCTCCTTCAGAAAATTTTACTGTGCATGAAGTAGTGACCCCCTCCCTCAAGTCCAAAAAGCTGAACCAATACTAGTACACCTCAAAGGCTGAAGTTCCTATTTCATTGTAGCTGTGGCATGGTGAAGAATGACAAAGAGGAACCAGGGATGAAGTCAGGAATATTACCTCTCCAATTGCCTACTCATTGGAGCAGGTACGTGTGGGAGAAGACTAGGGCTTGCCTCCCACCTGACCATGTATCTGACAAAGACCAGTACTTTCCAGCTGCTGAAACTTTATTACCTTGTTTTTTCATGTGCTTCTGGTGGCTGCTGCCAGGCACACAGTCCCTGGAGTATGGGGCCCTCAGCCCATCAGGACTGACCACAGATCAGACTCGGCTAGGGTATGAACAGAGCCCTGCCGGAGGACAGAGTGGAGTCAGTCCTCCTCAGAGCAGCAAGTCTGTGGTCAGGGACTCTCCCCTTGGGTCGCGATGCTGCCCGGTGTAACTTCCCAGGGACTGAGAGCCCTCATTTTTATAGGTGAGTGATTGCACATTTTGGGTCATCATTCTAAAGGACTATTCAGAAAAACTTAGGAAATCTTAAGTCAGCTATATAGTATTACTCTCACCTGGCATCTGAATTTGTAGTTTACTATTGTTCGTCAGAGTGTTAAGTAATTTTGGTTAGAATAAATCTCATTTTGAGTCCCTGCCTTGTCTATTTTGTGGGTACCTTCGTGACACCATCCTTCACCAAGGCCATGAAAGTGCCAGTTGCCACAGAAACCTTGCTGCTCTCAGAGGTGCTACAAGAAGTGTATTACAGCTGGAGACTTTTCTCTTCCTGTCACCAACGCTGAGAGTAGAAAAGGGCAGAGAATCTGTCCCTCAATCCAAGTGACAACCAAGAATAATGTCTACAGAGCAATTTCTGGTGAGAACATTTTTCCATTGTAAAAATTTGATCACTCAGGACCCCAGCTTTTCATTGGAAATGGCACTTCAGTCAATAGCAAGAAATGCTCATCAAAATGAGCAAAGAAAAAATCCGTTCCTTCCCATCACTGTCTGTCTGAACACGGACTTAAAGCTGTTATTTTTAATAGGAGAAGGGAGGAATTGTTTCAGATTCAGAACTCAAGATTTCTGGAGTTCTGATTTGTTCCAGAAAAAAGTAAATTTTTAACTTTCACAAAATTAAACAAAAATATATTCCTAGTGTTGGAAACAGAATGAATATTGTTTTAAAATAATCTGCTTTGTTTACCTAACACAAATCTCCATCTATTAAAAAATGTAGTTTGTTTCTTTAGTTACATTTCTTTGACAAGCAACAGTTTAAAAGAAAGCAATGGTTTGCAAAACCCTTTGTGGACTCCTTCTCTAAATAACAATGCTGCTGAAGAAACTACTACTACTGAAAACTACCAGCAAGTTGTAGGACTATAGAATTAAACCAAAATATCTAGAGGATCACATTTGAAAGAATAGTCTGTGAACAGCATACCTATCTGCAAGAATAATGTGGAGAGCTGATTTGGAAAAAATGTTGTACCTTTACACTTGCAAAACTGCCCTTTACAGTTAAATTAAAAAATTTTAAAAGTTGCCTCCGCAGATGTCTTCAGCAGTAAAGCTAGACAGTTAAGGAAGCAGAAAGCAAAAAGAGAGGATTGAAAATGTGTTTTCTTAGCAAAGAGAACTTCCTTCACTTTTTAATGAAACTAAAGGATAATTTTCATTATCCAGACCATGTTATATGCTGTGGGGTTAAATAAAAAAAGAATAAAAATTAATGAATGACCTAATATAGTTGATTCCAGAAATTACAAAACATAAAATCATACCAAAGATCTCAAAACAGCATCTCACATTTTATAGCTCTTCACAATCCCTTCCTGTTTTGTTGCCTTTTGTAGGGATGGTAAGTGAGGCACTCACACCTGTCACTGGACTGCTAAACAAACAATGTGTCTTCCCTTTGCATGGACCACTGGAACGAAATTGCTGCCTGGTGCTCCTATTACTTCTCTCTTGACATAAATTATGAGCCACTTACAATGATGTACAAGGATAATTTTTTTTTCTTTGACTGGAAACTTACCTGCTGAATACTCTGCAGCTTTGATTAATGTTTCTGCCCCATATTGTATGAGAGTTAGGCAACTAAATATAGTTGGTACTCAGTAACTGCATCTGTATAGTGGACAATAATGAGCTGTGACTGGGAACAACTGAAGGTTTCAAGTTGCTAATGGCATAAATGAGACCTGTTAAAGATCTGGACCTGAATCAGAATGGGAACTCCTCCATCCTCAGTCACGATGGTGATGGAACAAGCTCCTGTATACTCAGAAATTTTGAATATGGAATACTGAATACACCACTGCATCAGTAGTTGTGGGATCTGTCTCCTACCACTGGGAAGTACTTTACTGAGATTTTTCTTCTGTGCTAAATTATTCATGGCTGTTATATTACCTTGGGAAAAAAAACAAAAAAAACCCCCAGATACATGAGGCAGTCAGTACCGCAGAGGCACTAGCCAATAGTGATCTTTTTGTTCGGGGACCCCGGGCAGTGCAAAAGTGGCCAGGATCCACAAGGAAGTTTAAGTTCAAGGAATTTCTTGCACTAGTTTGCACAGCTATGCAGGGACACCAGTTTCCATACAGTAGCTGGATATGACAGCAGAAGGAACACAGCATAGGAAAGAGAGGGTAATCTCCTATTGTTTTGACCAACTGTAAAGACAAAGGCTAAGTTCAGAGTCAACTATACAATCACAAATTTGTCTTTTTGAAGAAAAAGCTGGAAACTACACATTATTAATATCTATTCAAATACAGTATTATTATATCCACCTGGGGTCCTCCAAGGGCTGCAGGTGGATATCTGCACCTGTGGTCCTTTGTGGGCTGCAGCAGGAGAACCCGTGTCACCACGGTCTTCGCCATAGGCTACAGGGGAATCTCAGCTGCTGCTGCACAGCACTTTATACCCTTTCTAAAATATGTTGTCACAGATGTGCTACCAAAATTGCCAATACGCTCACCTTTGGCTAGTGCTAGGTCCATCTTGGAGACTGCTGGAGCTGGCTCTGTCAAACATAGGGGAAGTTTCTGGTGTCTTCTCACAGAAGCCACCTCTGCAGCCCCTCTGCTACAAAAACCTTGCCACATGAACCCTACGTAACATTTTAAAGTTACAATCAGCTATGGTCACTCATTCATAAAGAACTGGAAGATTTTTAAAATTTGTATCGTATTGTGCTTTACCTAGGAAATGCCTGGCTCTGATTAAATGGATGACGGTTAACTTCCTGTATTAGGTAGCCTCACTGCTATGACTCCAAGTTTATTGATATCACCTCAACTAGCAAAAAATATTTGTCTCTCCCGGTCTTTTGAAAGGAAAACCTCTGTTCATTTCATGGAATCAGGTGATGCTCATTTTCTGTAACACTTACATGTAGCTGCTAAAAAAGGAAAAGCTGCAAGTATTTTATTTTTTCCAATGTATCACTAAATATTAAAAAATATTCAAAATTTATATTAAAGCACAGTCCTTACAGGGACACTCAGAACAGTTAGAATACATTTACATGTAAATACATGCAAACAAAGAAAATAATTGTTAATAGAAGACCTAATGTCTTCCTTGGTGATTTTCAGTTCCTGTTTTGATAATCAAATGGTGTTTTTTAATTGCACTGTTGAGGCTCCAGTTAAAGAACTGGTTTGCTAAATCAATTTGAGGCTCCGTTAAGCTCCTAGGGGTCCAGTCCTCTCTTCCGAAGCTTGAAGTATGCACAGCATTTCCCACCCAAATTATGTACCACTAGAACTGGAAGCATTCCACATACCAGAGGACTGAGTTTACCCTTGTTCTGCACGGCCAAACTAGGTCTTCTTACAAAGATTTAGTTTTAATTTTATTTAAACTCCTATTAGGTTAAAGCAGTACAAATGCTATTAAGGAATCTATTTTAGTTTCAAGTGTACATAAAGAACATTTAAGTTTAGTTTAAACTATGTCTCAAACTACCAAAGACTCAGACACCTGGTCAAGTTGATGTTGCTCAACAAATCACTAATTAAAAACTAGGCAATCATCTGTCCACTCCAATCCATCAGCAAAAGGAAGCAGTGTCACTTACTTACTTTAATCTTGTTTAACTGTGACTTAAGTAGACTTAACTCATGACTTGTCATGCTTGAAGAGTGCATGAATAAGCAATTTTCATGGTTAAGTTGACTCATCTCGGGCTAACTTGTATGTCTACACCTTAAACTAATATGAAAACATCCTTTTGGTTTGCTTTAATTAAATTATTCTGTTAGTTAAGACAAACATATTATTTTTTGTGTTTCCATAGCAATGAGTTAATTTGCTTTTTTTCAGGGGGAGGAACATAATTTATACACTGATTTTTTTTTAAAGGGAGGAAAAAGTGAATAAATAATTGAATTATGAAAGGAGAATCTGGCCTATCACATATAGAAAAATACTGCTTTTCTTTGCAATACAACAGTTTCACATAAAAAAACTTCTCTTCCTTTTGAAATAAAGTCTGTCTTTGGAACGAGATGCTACCAAATAATTTATGTTTTCATTAAATAGGTATTTAATTTTGGCCTGATGATCTGCTAAATTTGTGGTTGCATAATTGGCATAGCTCTGTGGACTTTGAGAAAAGTACTAATTCATAACTGATAAAGAGCCAAGCAATTTCTATTCATCATTTTCACAGTGATTTTTATTTTCTTGCCACTTTCTATCACCTAATTTCCTTTTTCTCTCCAGTTCTCAGACATAACTATTTTTCTTACTGAAAAAGAATGCCTTTTAGAGATAAGAATATTTCTGGTACCTTTAATTAATAAAGGTAACACCGAAAACAGAACCACTCTCAAAAACACAAAAAAAAGAGGGACTACTGTAGGTCAATACAGCAAGGAAGGCCAATATAAAACTTTAAAACAAGTGCAGTTAAAAATGCCCACTGGATTAAGATATGTGACTACATTAACTTGATTTCCCCAAAACAATATTCTCTCTATTTTCTTCTTCGCATCTCAGCAGTTATTCCAAAATTCTGTCTTAAGCAACTCCACTGCAAAGTTGCTGTGTGAATCCAGAAAGCAAAATAGCTTACATGACTGCAGCCCATTAAAAATTATATATACAGTAGGATTATTAGGAAGAGTTCAAGATACTTCTGTGTAATTAGAGCACCAGTAACTACGAATGCCAAAATGTCACGCGCCAGGTGACTTTTCTCCAGGACAGCAGTCTGTGCCAAGCTTAGTACTTTCAGGCCTGCTTTTAGAGCAGTCAGGTTCTTAGTACCTTGAAAGAGCAACTGAACCAAAATACAGCTTCATGTCAATTATATTCATAAGGCGATTTCACTGCTATTCCAATGCATGTATGAAAGAGCTCTTGTCTACATGTAGCTTTATAATATATGCAGGGGACTAAATATTTGTATCATCTACCTCATCATGATTACTAGAGATGAATAAACTAGACTGAAATACATGTCTTTAGTCAAATTCTTAACAGAAACTTGTTTAGCTAAACGAACGTCAAAGGGACATTTAGATGGATACCCCTTTTTTCAAAACTTTGATACTCAGGGAGATTCTGGTACAGTAAAACCCCATTTTGGGTCAATGTTGTTGGTTAATTAATGGAAGTACTTTACCTGCAGGTATATGAATAAATTTATTCAATGAAATGAATGTATTGATAAAAGAAAAAAATAAAACTCAAAACATTAAAGCATATTTACTAAAAGTTATTGAAGTGACAGCTGGTGGAACAACTTGGTGATGGGAGGCTCAAGTTATGTTTGAGTTTTTCACACTAACGAATTTCAGATAACCTGGTGTTTCATGCATGTATGCATTGACTATATCTTTTTGAGGTCATTAAGATGGTGAGGACATAGTAGGCTTCTTTGTAAATAATAGTTTAAATATGATTGCTAAAGAGACTTCACAGTTGATTTGGGGATTTCAGTAAAGACATTAGCTCCAGCTAAGCACTTCTAGAGTCAAGGAGACTCTATGTCATTATTGGCATTTATGAGCAGTTTGAACAAAGCTCTTATAAATTCCAGCATAGTGGTATTAGTGGAGTGACTTGTTCCTGCCTGTCTTAAAAGTTTGGAATATTAATGAGAGAAAATGCAGTTAAGCAAAACATGACCTGAATTAAAAGAGATCAGGGTAGGATAATACAGAGCATATGCTACCATCAGTTATAGTACACTACAAAAACCTCTCTGTAAGAAAGGCTACTGGTAAATGCAGACTTATAAATAATAAAAATTCTACATGCTACTACAGTGTCCTGCTGTGTTTTCTAACCATGGAAATCATTCCTTTTGTACTGATGGGAAAGCTGATCAAAAAAAAGATATGCCAAACAAGTCAGAAATTGAATCACCTGCTTTTTGTCCCTTGAGGACATAACTAAAATTGTAGAATCTTCTGTAAACAGATTTATAACCACAGAGAGACAAACATACATTCACATTGATTTATTTACATACACACAAATGCACACAAAGTAATGTTAAGAAGGTCAGTCAGACTTTATGATGCAATTGCATGGAGTTACTTGTTAATGAGGAGAACCAGATTATTTTTCCTTGTAAAGTGTAGTCACTCAGCATTCCTTCATCCTTCTGTCATGCAGTGCTGTGTGATCTGTAGCAACCTGTACGAACTAAAACTTCATTTCCTAGTTGGCACACAATGGCCGGACTCCCCTCATCTCAACAGCCATTTTTGCAGTCCTACTGGACCTGTTTCTTTGGATGGCACCTAAGGATGTTAAAGTGGAAGTGTTGCTGAGCTGAGCTCCTATTTTGGGGCCAGCAGGTGCACCAGATAGAATTTTTTTCCCCTTCTATAGCACTAATCTTCTACACAAGACAAGGAATAATCCAAATAAAGAGTTGCCAAAGAGCCACCGAATGCAGATTTCATTGTGCAAATTACTGAAATATCCAGTTTTAGAAACATCTTAACAGCTATCGTTTGTAGACAGCACACTGGTTTTCCACTCTGCAGCTGTCGTGGATATTTTTTGCAGATATAACTTCATTAATTCCCAGTAAGCTATGCTGGACCTAGCTCAGAGCAAACCTCGGCCTGTTAACGTCTTCATACCAATGACCAGAAAAAGTCGGAAATTTTGAGTTAATTTCTCTTGGAATAACAGAAGTTCAAACTCAGTTAAATTGACATTGGAAGAAAAGAATCTTTAAGTAACTTTTGAAAGCCAAAATGCTCAAACTGAATACACTTCTACTGTAACACCTCAGTGCAGATGTGCCTCGTACAGCAAAATATGCTGTGTCAGGAAAAATTGCCATAGAAAAGCAAAATGTACCTGCCTAATAAGGGAGGGGAGGGGGCAGATTCAGAAAAATTTTAACTACTCGCCAAATAATGAAACTAAAGGTAAGGTAGTCAGCATCCAAGGGTGAAAGATAAAAATTACAAAGATAAAAATTATAAGAGCTCCTAGGCTGTTTAAATAAAGTTTTAGAAAAGTATAAATTGCATGCTAAGAAACAAAGCCAGGCTAAAGAGTAGTAAATACAATACTGGGAAAATGGAGACTTACAGGAAAGAGGCAACAAAGAACATTAAAAACACTGCTCATCTGAAGACCATGTTCTATCCAGTTTGATCTGGTTACCAAAGGGATAATGGGCAGAAACTCTCTGTGGATTTAAGTGCCAGGTGACAAAAACCCAAGAGTTGACTGTTGCTTTGAGAAGGAACACTGCAAGTGTCTTTGGGGTATCCCATCTTTTTGTATTTCCATTATTCCTTTTCATGTTTGAGGACCTTTTGACCAAAAAGAAAAACGTTCCAGTCATCAATAGCACAACTTTCTCTGTGCTGATTTTTCCACATTAGCCCCATTAGCAAAGTTTGTACAAATCAAACTGCACCTGCTCACCTCTACTGATAGTTGCACTTCCATGAACAGCTTTCTGTTTGCATGAGATGACACTTTCAATTTTTCGTAGCACACAGCCATAAACAAACGTGGAAGCGTGTTTTCCTTTGGGCTGGTGTTTCTCCAATGTAGTGCTTCCAGTAGGACTTCCAGTTCTATGAACACACCAACTGTCATCTTTACAGAATACGAATGATCGAATAATTTTGAAGGTGTTTGTTTGAACAAACTTTTGTCTTGGATTTTATTTTGCACAGTGGGTTGTTTTTTTTTTTACAATTCACATTTGAAAACTGTTTATAGTAAATAGCATTAAGTACTCATAAGTGTATCAGAAAAAATACCACATACACACATGAAACCACAGTTTTTCATCAAAGTTCAATACTTGTCCTTGAGGGCTGCAAAATTCTGAGTCTGCAATAACTGTCAGGACTGTCAGAGATATAGTGCATGAAAAAGGGCTGTCATCATGTTTCTACGAGCATAAAAATTCAAAGTAAGCTACCGAACTTCCAGCAAATTTATCAGCAGAGCAGCATAGATTGTGGAGTATAGATTTTTGGTTTGGTCATCTGTGTGCACAGAAGAATTGATTGAATAAAAAGGAAAATGTTTTTGATCACTTTTTGACAGTCATATGTTGCTTATCTAACTAAAACCTTTGTTTGAGGTGGGTTAATAAAGAAAAAAGCGATGTGCGAAACAGACAGAAACACTGAAATGATAATGAGCATTTTCCCAGGTTGTTTTTCATAGGCTCTGAGACAGATTTGTCCTGTTTCTAACAAGCCCTTATTTACAGTTCCCAAGATTAGCCTCTAAGCAACCAATCAGGTAGCCCTCTATCACTCTGACACATAAAGATCTGGGAATAGTAATCCTTTGAATAAGAAGATACCAGCATTCGGAAGCATGCAGAGTTATAATAAAAATTTTCCACCTGACTTAGTGCATTGTTTCTAATTCTTTGCTTGAAAATCCCTTTCTACTGCAGAAATGACAATAATGTCTAGACTTAGTGGGCTCCAACAACATCTGGTGCTAAATGGTCTTGTCCCCAAAATTTGAACTGAAACAAACCAGTTTACTGTAGCTGAATGTTTTGCCTGAATTTTGTAGCTGTATTTACAGACAGAAGCAACTGTGCATATTTCTAACTACGTGGTCCTTACACCTTACATGATCAGTCCAATTGCTTTGTTTTATAGCCTGGCAGTTACTATGTGGATTTTTCAACAGAAGCCACAGAAGAAGATTGCTGGCACATCATGTGCATCACATATCAGTGCGCAGTGCAGCCCTACATGTGCATTTTATGAGCGTTCTTTCCCCTGCGGGCTGCAAGCAGAGCAGGTGTTGCAGAAGACATAATTCTCACTAGCTCTCGATGGCAAGATTACATTTCCAAATACTTTTGTTCCTCTTGCAAGTCACATAGTCAAGCTTCTTTTCATTAAATTTGCTTTTGCTAGTTGAACACAGGTAGGGATGCTGCAGAGGAATCTCAGTGCTAGAGAGGTGGAATTATCTGACTTGTTCCTCTTTAGATTGTAGAAAATGCTGGAGCATGCAAAACAGTAAGATGTGATGACAAAGGGGAAAAGAAAGTATGAAAAGAACAGACAAATTTTATGAAGGTAATGTTATTGTGCTAGTTTTATCAACTTCTTCATAATTACAAATGATGTCTTTTTAATTATTGTACTAAGTCTCACTCAGCACTTTGCAAATTGAAATTACATGGAGTGGAAAGCTCTGAGTAATATAGTGTTAAACTAACAGCTCTTCTAGTACTTTAAAAGATTTGGATCTCTGCTGCTGAAACAAATAAGAAAATAAAACAACCACAGCAGCTGCTTCTATCGTACATGATAGTGTTGAACTGTTTATCTCTTACAGACGGGCTACAAAGAAATCACAACTTAATTTTACAAAATGGCAAGTATTATAACCTGTGAGACTTCTCAAGTAATTGGACAACAAACCTGAAAAGTTTATGAATTGTTACGAAGAACACATCCAACAAAGCCAGATGATTAATATATAGAATTTCTATGTCTTCCATGTCAGAAATCATGAAAGAGTCTGTAATATACAAATCATCAAAGAGTCCAAACTACTGCAGCCTTGAGTACAGCTGGTAGCCAACAATAACAAAAAGAGTGGCAGCAAAGGCAATTACACACTAAAACAAACAAAAACCCCTGTATGTGGAATGGGAAAAAAAGGTGCAAGTCCAAAGAACACAAGTGAATGAAAACTCCATATGCATAACGAAGAGCTGATCTGAATGGGACCACTAGAATGCCATACCAGGGAGAATTTTTCTCTGTGATTCCCTTTACCATTACTTAATCCATTTCAGTCCATGCACTTTTAGAAAAAAGACAGTTTTAAAGAGTATCTTGGCATTTGTCCTTCAAGAACTCACAAGAACAAATCTACAGGGCTGACACTTAGGAAGAGTTTCTATTATTTGTGGCAGAAAAAGTCTTGCGAATATGAGTGAGTCCTAGCAAAACTCTTATTAATATTCAGCCAGTGCTGGTGGAGGCAAATGGGGACAAGCAACAGGTCTTTATGAGAGTCCTATTCCCATCAAGACTAACACAGTAAACAGCAGAGCTTCTAACATTGCACTGCAAAACCATAGCATATGATATCTGGTGAGAAAGACAGGTGCTGAATTTTTGGCCGTAGTAGTCCATTTAGAAAAACTCAAGTAATTCATGTCAGGACACACATTGAAAAGGACTGAGTTACTAGCTAAATGATTGCAAATGAATACCAATCATACCATGTACTGTTTGTGGCCTGTGTACTTTCTCCTCATACAGAAATGACTGACTGAAGAAAAAACCATAAATTTTGTTTGTTTCTTTTGTAGGCTTCTGGCCTACTCTTTTGCCCTCAGACGCTGAGAACAGGAAAGTAGAAGAGAAAAGCTTCAAACAACCAAAGATCTACAGATGCAGGGAGCTTCAGCTGTAACCTGCAAAGGCCCAGACAACTGTGCATGTTGCCATGATCTCTTCTCCATGTTTGCTCCAATTCCTAGTCAAAGTATATCTTATGACAGATAAAGCCTGTCTTAGTGGATCCTGACTATTATGGTTTTTTCTTTGCTACTAACAGTGGTGGGGAGCCAGACCAGTGCTGCACAATGCAGCTCAAGAGACTGGAACACACCTCCAGCGAGACAGCCAGGCAATGTCAGACTCCAGGAAGATGCTTTGCAAAGCCAGCACATTTATTTTGCAAATGAGGAACCGATCAAAAGCCACGGCACCCTCTGCAATGATAGTACAATGTACAGGTCTAGGAAAGAGAGGAATCTGGCAAGGTTTTGCTGAGAATAGCCAGTTTGGGAAACCACTCTTCATGCTAACTTTTCCTATGGAGTCCATGGAGTCACTAAAGCTAACATAATGAACTGTGCTAGGGCCTCAGCTGTATAATTGCTGTTACTAAAAAAATGGTTTGCTCTACATTATAATCTATAAGAAATGAATAAAGACATTTTCAGCTACCAATTTTTGCTTAAAACTAACCACAAATTGAATAGAACATATAAAAAAATAATTCCAATATAAAGAAAACTTCCTAGTCTTCCATGTTGCCTAACTAGTTGAGCACAGAAATAAGCAATTTAAATTATGTTTTGTTGCTTTCACTCTAGCATTTCAGAGACGTGAGCTGTGCCTCCAGTTACTGAAGAGTATATGAGGATATGTGAAATCCAGAGTGAATACTCCATCTCGTGGCAGATCATTATGTTCCTTGTTGGCAAATATATACTTACAAAACCAAGATTGTATAATTCTGTTAAGACTATTGTATAATTCTGCTGAGATTGAAAATGTAAAAACAGATACTTTTTCCCAGAATCAGAGCAGAAATATCTGCACATATGTATGTTGTAGTAGAAAGTAATTATAGCTTGAAACCCCTAATTTGCAATAACACTTCTCCCCACCAAAAAAGAATGAAAACCCACAACAAATCAAAAAACAACAAACCAATTGACAATAAAATCAAATTCCTGGAATATAAAACCAACCCAGCACATTGAATTCTGACATTAATTCTTCACAGCTTTCATAGAAAATATGGCAAAATGGAATCACTGGATTAGTTAATCTGAATTTTAATGTATTACAGGCCTTTAAAAATTGATCAAATACTCTAATACATACACAAAATATTGCACCCTTCCAAAACTAAAATCTATGCTTCAAGGAAAGAATGTATGGTGTCACCTTAATTCTCTAGAGATACACTCAGCTAGTTGTCCCCTGATTCACACATAAATAAAAAGAAAATCAATGGTCAAAGCATTCTCTGGTCCATTTGCAAACCCAGCATTGTCTCTCATTCTAAAGAAGCTAGAAGACCTTGAAATTACTTAGAACATATCAATGTCAAATTATAATACTGAATCACCCCAAGTAATCAGAAAGTCAAAGAACTACTAAAACCTAACAGTAATTGTTTGACTATTGGGAACACGGCACCAAAGTATTCTTTTCCTTACAACCATGTGAACAGACAATGACAGTTCTGAAAAGTCCTGGAAAAAAATCAGTAATAGCAAAATGCTACCCTGAAACTATTTCATATACATAGGTTGCTATCCTTAAAGGATCAAAGGAACACTGTTCTTTGTAGGTTCAGATTGTTTTAATCTCTTAGTTCCCTAAGAAATCATCATTTTCCTTCAAGAACTTTTGCTTCACCTCCACAAAGTGCTTTAGGAGATACCATAGGTAGTAAACACCAAAAATAATTTAGTTTATCCTCCATGATACCCATTGTGGAAACACACCAGGCTACATCTTTGTTATTGAAGCCCATCTGCATTATCAGACTCAAGCACGTTTTCAGGTTCTCTGAAGTTTGCTCTGGCCATTTACCAAGTCTGTATCAGGGTAAGATTAACAAACACTAGTCCCTCACCCATACACTTGTTTCCTTGGAAAGAAACTATAAATATGCAGATTAGATGAGAGCTTCAGCACACTGGGCAAAGTGAGTTTGCAGGCAGCCTGAATGCTCACAAGCATTCTCCCTCCGCTTCCAACCATAGCTAGGACCTTTATCAAAGAAAACATCCATACTTCAGAGGGAGAAATCTATTACTAAACCCCTATGCCCTGACAAATAACTCTAAAGAAGCCATCACACTATGGATGCCACTAGTTAACTTCTCATGACCTAGATTAATTTTCAAAATAATACCAAATTGAGAAGCTCATAGAAAGTCTGCTATGTTATCTGGACATCCATTTTACTGAAGCACACTCTATCAGACTCGGGTCAAATGAGATGCATAGGGTACAGCACCGCACTCACAGATCATCTTTTCTTTATCCATGGTGGAATACGCAACCAGAATTCACCATTACTGTTAGCAGCAGACAAATGGTTAAACTTTTTTTAGAGGTAAAAAGTAATGGGGAATAATCACTGCAAACTGAATCCAGAGCTTGACTCTTTTGTTCTTCATTTCAATATCTTCTTTAAGGAAAGTACTAAGCCAACAAAAATGCACATGAAAATAATTCAGATGACTGGTTATATTAAATTTGAGAGACAGCATATCCCAGTCCATCCCCACCCCAAGACTTGCTGTTTAACATCTGATTGAAGATGAAATACCAAGACAGACAGGTAGAAAGAAAAAAAAGGTCTTCTTTTTTACCCCCAATACCACACAAGGCAGAACTCCAAACTTGGGATTCATTCTAAGTCTTTGCTACTTTTCATTCCCATTATAGCTACAGTCATCTGCCTCTGGGTAGAAAGCTCTCCTCACTATTTTAGATACATTCAATTGTATTTCAGACACTCATGGTGACTATAGCTGAAGATAAGAATGTGCAGAAATAGCAGCATTTGGTCTTAAATACTGGAGTTCCCTACTAAGTGTCAGAGGTCACCATGAGTACATCAGACTGCTACTCCACTGTCTACACTAACTCTCCAAAGAATAGCGTGATTCAAAAGCCCTTTTCTGATATGCATAGTCTTCATTGATTTTAGAACCACTTGTCTGATCCCCTAGAACAGGCACTGGAACATTGATTAAAAATTGTGAGAATAATCATCAAGAGTCAGTTTCACTTTTAATACTATATTTGTCCCAGGAATCTCATATGAAACGTATGACAAGGACATTTATAACAGAGACAAGGAGAATGACATATGATCTGTTTGTGATTGAAGCCTCTCAGATATCCAATACTTGAACAAAACTATAAAGTAATATACAAAACAGTATTCAGTTAAGATTTTGCAGTCAGCATGATCAGCTTAACACATTCTTTCCCTTGTGGTAAGCGATATTAGTGACTTTTGACAAACAACGTATTTCTGCCATTAAATGTTATTCTGAGACATAAAGAGTAAAAAAAGAATCAAGTGTTTAATAAGAAATCATTTATCTCAAACTCATTACTACA
>VZSC01015854.1:145073-157060 GCA_013398225.1 Steatornis caripensis
CTCAACTGAAAGAACAACTGTTACAGAGTTACCGAAGTTCATGAAAAACTAAAGTACAAACAAAAAGTTAAATAACCAACGGAACCTTAAATTCAGTGGTCTCCAAGAAAATCAGTGCTCTGATTATGTAAAACTAATTTAGAATTAGAAAAGAAAGAACATTTACAAATCTCAAGGAAGAAAGTTTACCTAAGTTTTAAAACCATCAGGATCAGGTTTTACATACAAACAAATAAACAGGGTAGTTGCAGGAATTCAATATGACTTTTTCTGATAAAATATGATTAAAGATAACCATAGAAATGCTTTCAGTATGTAAGCAATCTATCACCACTATTTTATTTGCTATGATCTTGCTTCTACATATGGGACATTTTTTAATTTAACTGAAACAAAATTAAAACAGCTTTAAATTACATTCCAACTAACTGAATTCCTCTTCCTGTCTCAATTAGACACCATGTTACTCACTTCATGTTGTTATTCACTTCATGTTCACATAATGTTATTCACTCTTACAGCCCTAGAGCATGTCACGTGCCAGTGCAGGTGAGTTAATTTCTGTGTACATAGTCTGTAATGTAGTTGGGGTGGAAAAGGTGTCACATGCATAAAATTACTGTGGATGTATATTTTTCATTTGGACAAGTTAGTGTTTCTGGACTTCATAAAGTTTTCCTCCTCTACATATGCTTAAGCGTCCCCACCAACATCTGCATCCGAGAGACACTGCGCTGCTCATCGTGTGACCAGACACATCACCCTTCTGTGGCATCACCTGGAGACTTCCCACTGAAGGCAATACAAGTAACAATGTACATAACACAGCACAATGAAAAATAACATAAAATATGAATATGCAGAGGTGTCAGAGGGAATTAATTTTCCTCTTACATCCTGGAATAAAGTAACTCTTAAGAGGAAGTAAAAAGACCAACTGTTTTCACGATCTTTCAGTAGAAAGATCAGCTACTACTACAAGATGTGAAAGTGTGGTGCTCAGAACATTTGGGCGATCGTTGTATTAATGAGAAGTGCTTATCTGTCTACACAAGTGTTTAGATAATCTTTGTAAAGGTGATACTAGCTATGTTTCTACTGGACAGCAAATTATATATCTAACATTACTGCTTAAAATATACTGGGAATTTCAAAAACCTGGAGAGAAAATGGTTCCAAGGTAATGCCTCACCAACAGCTGTCCATTACCCAAACAAAATCATTCCAGTAGAGTAATTGACCATGTATATTTTGCAGCCTAGTTGTCCAAACCATTTCAATGAAAAACATTTAAGTTCTGATTTTGTATAGTATTTTTTACTGCACTATATTGTAACNTTTCATGATCTTTCAGTAGAAAGATCAGCTACTACTACAAGATGTGAAAGTGTGGTGCTCAGAACATTTGGGCGATCGTTGTATTAATGAGAAGTGCTTATCTGTCTACACAAGTGTTTAGATAATCTTTGTAAAGGTGATACTAGCTATGTTTCTACTGGACAGCAAATTATATATCTAACATTACTGCTTAAAATATACTGGGAATTTCAAAAACCTGGAGAGAAAATGGTTCCAAGGTAATGCCTCACCAACAGCTGTCCATTACCCAAACAAAATCATTCCAGTAGAGTAATTGACCATGTATATTTTGCAGTCTAGTTGTCCAAACCATTTCAATGAAAAACATTTAAGTTCTGATTTTGTATAGTATTTTTTACTGCACTATATTGTAACTGTCTACAGAGGGCTAAGAATTTTTCTGACAATTTAAGGCACAGATAAGGTAATAAACAATTCCATTACATAAAACTCACTGCTCACTGGTCTTGCTACTAAAATGTTTCCTCCCTAACTAGTCCAAGAGCTCGTAAGTGGTACGCAATAAAATACAGAAGATAAAATTCTTCCATTCATTTTAACTGGATGCTTCAGCCTCCTCCCTTGCTTTTCTCAGCTGTTAAGAGTCTGGAGCTACCAGCACACTTTCTGAACCAGCTGGACACCTCAGCGGTGGTGGCCACTTGTTATCCCTCCTATTCATACACCATTGCTGCTCCAGGCTTGCTATCCAGCCTTATCTGTCCGTCACATGAACACTTAACAAAAATAAATCTGAACTGATGCTACACCTGTTGAAGCCAGTAAGAAACACTAAAAGAAAAGACCTAATTTTTGTAACTTTATATGATGCTGAGTCCTGAAAGAGTCTTAGTTCTTTGAACACTTTCTGCACACAAAAAAAAAAAATATCTTGCATTACACATTCATCACAATAAATGCTAAGTTTATAGCAGTAAGTCAAACCAGTAAGATACCTTGGCAGAGATAGTTTATCTGGATATCTGACATCCTGATGGAATTTTAATGACATTTGCCACTAAGACAAACAAGATTAGAAGTTTCTTTTAAAGGTTCCAAACCATAAAATTGACTTCCCTTTTCTCAAAGTACAGAATGATCACTTCATCTAGAAAAGAGTAGCCTTCTCATAACTGCATCAGGACCCAAAGCTGAAGCTTCTTTCACATAATTTTTGGGAAGCCTTTCATGATTTTATCAGAAAAGATACAAAGAATTTCCTTGTGATTTTTTATTATTACTATTATTCTACATTAGCACCTGCAGGCACACTGTATACTTATGCTATTCACTACATATTTATGCTGTAAACTGGGAAGAACAGAGAAAGGAAGAAGCTTAGATTACACTCTGAAGCATAATGAACCTTTCGCTGGTGATACCACATCTCTTTTTTGCTGATGCTTTAAAATAGATATTGACAAATTGGAAAACCATCAGAAAAGAGTTGCAAAAACTAGTACAGATTTGAGAAAGGTATTTTAGATTGAGGTTTTTTTTAAAGTCTGTTTAATGCAATTTAAGGGAGGTTACAGTCCAGAGTAAGCTATCTAATTAGAAAATGTTTGACAGCAAAAAGCTTGCTGTGTTGGTCAAATGCCCCCCTGCCAAAAAAGTCACCTGAGAAGACAAGCATGTCAGCATTTCCTCAGTCCTTTTCGTGAATTAAGATACCAAAAAAGAAGGAGGAGGTAGGGAAGAGGTGTAGTAGGAGTTTAAGTAGAAGGGGAAAGATGAGAGATGGATTATTTGTTTTAATATGCTAATATAGAATTATGAATAGCTATTAATTTGATACTAAACTTCTGCTTCTCTTATTAAAATAATCCTAGTATTTGACCCAAGAGGGAATAAAATTGCTCATCTCCAGTATTCATAAATTTTTGTTCTTTCTGTAGTTAAATCACGAATCCTACCTATTTTCCTTTAAAATGATTGTACAGGTTACCCCGTGCAACACAGGACACGGGAACTTTCATCCCTTCTTATTTCTGACCTTCCTGCAGCTTTCTTTTTCCAGTAAGCTCATCTTTCTCCTACTTACTCAAAAACAGTCTGTACTTTAGCCACCTTCTGGTTTTTTTCAGCCCAATATGAGGCCTGAAGCTCATTCCAGATCTGCTGCTGGGGAGAGCTGTAACTGAGGAGCATCAAAAAGACACTCAGGACTGTACAAAAGGAGGGTAGTAGACACTGTCTGCAAAGGGTAGGAATGAAGTCCAGCGAGTCAAACATATTGCTGGTCAACATCTGCTTTTCATATGTCAGTTCATGGAAACTTTAATAATCTAGGTGGAAACATACTGGAAAGCAGAATAACTTTCAAAGACTTGAAGGTTGCTGGAAACTGGAGGAACATAAGAGGGAAAATTCACTTTATACTTACTCAGCTCTCCACTCCCTTTGTGGGTATCTGTTACTATTCCTTACAATAAAGATGATATCTGGGTGCAATTTTTTGTCTAATTCCATACAGCCAATTTTAGATAGGATCAAGGAAAGTAAGAAATTAAAAAAGGGAGAGAGACTAAACTAAAACACATAGATATTTCTGCATCAACTTGACTTACACTTTTCTCATCAGTTTCTTTGACTATCTTTTTTCTCTTGCATCCTTAATGCTAAATGAGTTCCATATCAGCTAACTAATTTATTCCCTTTTTGAGTTCTGAATGTTTTCATGAACACTCACTTCAGAGAACTGTGCAGCCCATAGCTAGAGTGAACCAGCTATTCTTGTCTTCAGAGGGAACTGATGTAGGTCAAGCTACTGCAGCCATGCTGAGTCCATGCCATGCCACATCAGTCATTTTCACTTGGAAAGAAAGAGAACAGACATTCAGTACCTGCACTCCACCAATTTGGCCATATTTTCTCTTTGCTGAATACAATATTTTTGCTTTTGCTTCTCATTAAATATCAAGACGAGTTTATGCAAAATGACTGCACACGCTTGAGAATCAACAGCACTGTTTGTCATGAGGCAAAGGCATGTGATGCTATAGTTCTGTACTTTCTCAAAAGAGAAAATAAAAGTTGTTCTTAATCCATTCCCCATCTGTTCCTAATTAGAAGAGCATGCCTTTATGCAAAGCTTGTTGTAATTCCAAACTTCATACTTGAATGAGTGGAGTCTGTGAAAGCCATGGTAGAAAACTCAATTCTCAGAAGTACCATTCTAGCTGCCACTGTGCACGTCACTGTAGGAAATTCCTACAGGCCTCTCTCACAAGACACTTCATAACTCAGTATTTAGGATTATTCTGATGTTACAATGGTATTTCATAAAGCTAAATTTACATATAAACAGTGAAACCATTAATCAGAAGCTTACACAACTTATTATAGAAAAGGTTATGTCCTTAAAGAATTTTTTCTATTTTCTAGTACCTGTTTTCAAAGTAGTTTCAGAAACCATTATCCTACAACTTTGTCAGACACAGCAGAATATCAGTAGCCCAGAGGCTGACTCTTGAAAGATGTTTTTTCTTATTGTTTCTGGGAATCAAAACCAACCAAACAAACACTAAGATTTCTTCCTTTATCAACTTCCAAATTTTGTCATAACTCTGCCAACACTTAGGGTTAGTTTGTCAGGGAATCAAGTGTGAATTCCAGTGAATTCCATTTTAAAAGTAAAAAAATAAATAGATGTCTATTCCATCATTAAAGGTGATAAAATTAAGTGGAAAAGGATCAAAATATTGAAGGCGATCACAATGGTATCAGTTTATTAAGTGCATATTTGTATTTTAAACCTCATGGCATTAAGCCATTCATGTTGATTTTTAAGTACTCATGCTTCAGCTTGGCAATACATTGATTACTGCAGTTTAAAGTTGAAGGCATAGGTTAAAGGTATAAATGGAATCTCTACCCACTACCTAAGAGAGGAAAATAAGATCCATGCATCTGAGGATGATTGAGCTTATTTGGAAAACAAAACAAAAAAAACCTTCTTGAATTCTTACACTAATGGACTTAAACTAAATTGTTGATCAAAATAGCAGCATATGGTCCTTCCATTTCCACCTTCATTTTTGTTTCACTGGCCTTTTCCACTTCTGTATTGTAAATGGCATTTTAAAAACATCCTAAAAGAATTCAAGAAGCTTCAAGAGCAGCTTCTCTTCTGCTCTTTTGAGGCAAACCACTCCCCTCTTCCCCTGAAGCAAAGACTGAGTCCTAGTAACTTCTCAATGAAATGTCTTGTAAAGTATCCATATGGATTTTAGATTTAAGAAAAAAAATTGGTTTAATTAAAAAGAACAGAATTGAAGGGTTTGACCTATCCCAATTCTAAAATTACTTTTGAGGTTTGTCTCATCATATTCAGACATCCTTTTAAATAGCACAATATAACCACCAGTATTTCAGCAAGGAAGTGTTAGAAAACGTTCCCACTAATTTGACATAAAGCCCATAGGAGGAATGTATTTATTTTCAAAGCAGGCACAGTGACAGTGGCAGAACGAAATTCCTTACATATACTGTCCATTTATAAAGTAAGAAAGCTCTCATGTAATAATGGAAGATGGAAAAAATCTTGTATTAAACTTCACTGAATAAAGGCAAAAAAATGATATCACAAAGATTAACTTATAAAACACTGAGTTTGGCAGGGTTGACAGCTTCATAGAACAAGGTACTTACCCCATCACTACCAAAATCTGATGGAAGGGAGAGCATAAATGAGCAGCAGAGCCTCTCATTTAACACTTGCCTTATAGCAAAACCAAAATATTTGCTTTTCTTTGACAACTTAACTTTTGCAGAGATAGCATCATAGGCTCATAGAATTATAGAATATCTCAAGTTGAAAGGAACCCATAAGGATCATCAAGTTCAACTCCCTGCTCTTCGCAGGCCTATCTAAAATTAAACTATGTGACTAAGAGCATCGTCCAGATGTTCCTTGAACTCTGACAGGCTTGGTGACACGACTACTTCTCTGCGGAGCCTGTTCCAGTGACCATACACCCTCTCAGCAAAGAACCTTTCCCTAACGACCAATCTGAACTTCCCCTGATGCAGCTCCATTCCATTTTCTCATGTCCTATTGTTGGTCACCAGAAAGAGGAGCTCGGCACCTCCCCTTCTGCTGCAACCCCTTGAGGATNCGACTACTTCTCTGGGGAGCCTGTTCCAGTGACCATACACCCTCTCAGCAAAGAACCTTTCCCTAACGACCAATCTGAACTTCCCCTGATGCAGCTTCATTCCATTTTCTCATGTCCTATTGTTGGTCACCAGAAAGAGGAGCTCGGCACCTCCCCTTCTGCTGCAACCCCTTGAGGATGTTGCAGGCCTTGATGAGGTCACCCCTCAGCCTTCTATTCTCTAAGCTGAACAAACCAAGCGGTCTCAGCTGCTCCTTGTAAGTCTTGCCCTCAAGACCTTTCACCATCTTAGTCATCCTTCTCTGGACATACTCTAATACTTTGATGTCCTTCTTATATTGAGGTGCTCAAAACTGCACACAGTACTTGAGGTAATGTTGCACCAGTGCAGTGTAGAGAGGGACAATTACCTCCCTTGACCAGCTAGCTATGCTGTGCTTGATGCACTCCAGGACACAGTTGGCCCTTTTTGGCTGCCTGTGCGCAATGTTGACTCATGTTCAACTTGCCATCAATCCAAATCCCCAGATCTCTTTCCGTGGGGCTGCTCTCCAGCTTCTTATCCCCCAATTTGTGTGTATAACCAGGATTGCCCCGTCCCAGATGGAGAATCCTGCATTTGATCTTGTTAAATGTCATATGGTTGGTAACTGCCGAGCAATCTGTTCTACCCAGATCTCTCTGCAAGGCCTCTCTAACCTTGAGGGAGTCCACAGCTCCTCCTAGTTTAGTATCATCAGTAAACTTACTTAATGTAAGATCATTGATAAAAACATTGAAGATACTTGGCCCTAAAATTCACTTGGTGAGAATAATCCCACTGGTGAACTGGCAGCCAGCCTGATGTAATCCCATTTGCTAAAACTCTTTGAGGCTGAACCATCAGCCAATTGCTCACCCACATATTATGGATTTGTCTAGCTGGGTGCTAGACATTTTATCCAGAAGGATATTATGAGAGATAGTATCAAAAGCTTTGCTAAAATCCAAAAAAAACCACATTAACTGACTTCCCTTGATGATAGGCTAGTCATTTAATGCAACCTACTGCTTCAACCAGCATTGACACTAAATCCAGATCTTGCTGTAATAAATGGCTTAAAAGTCAGAAAATAAATTCCAGTCTACTTTCATATGGTTCATCAATGCTTTTAAATCAAAAGCATTGGCATCAAATAGTAACAGCAACTCCATACAGCACATGAGGAGATATACCCGCACAGCAAAAGAAACATCCTCTTTAACTAAAGCACTTGCAAGCTACTCTCCTTTTCTTTCTTTGAAACAAAGTAGATGAACTTCCATCGTTGAATACAGAGACAAAGCATATATGACGGCTGTGCCAAAATTTACCCAAGCAATTACAGGCAAGATTCTGTAGTACTGTGAGAGGCCAGTTCCCAATAAGTGAAGGAACTAGAGACATAAAAACTGCTAGAAAATGTTTTATTTTTATAAAAATTGTTTAATAACAGGAGAAAAGCCACCTAACTGCTATTCTGCACCTAAAAGTTTCACCAAGGCCCCATTGGTTGCAAGTCAGTTGTCAGACAACAGACAACTATCAATTGTTTCAGTATGAGCAACTTTCTTTTCTAGCACAAGATGCTTTTCTAGCAAGAAAATGTAAGGACTTTTATTAAAATAAAACTAGATTTTCTTTTCACGTTGTAAACACTGGCACAGAAACACAGGTTTTGAGTAAAATGCCATTAAAATACTTTTAAACTTCCTGCTTCATCTTTACTTCTAAAGATAATATCCTGAGACTGTTGGGTGGTAACAGAAAGCCCTTGTTCCAAATGGCAGACACGTGGGGCAATACTTAAACAGGATTAGTGGCAGAATGCTACCATTACTTTCTGGGAAAAGTGCAAACAAATAATTTATTGCCTCACTAACTAATTAGCAAAAAGCTTTTTGGCTAATAAATTCAACACTGAAAAATAGAAACAGTTAAGCCAAAGCTGAAAATGCAAAGCTTTGTGTCTTTTTACTGTGTGTTTCTATATAAGAATTTTTCTAGGACTGTAACCTCGATATCTGCCAAGCACTTCATTTTTTGTAAAGCACAAAACTCTGCAGTAGGTTTAAAAATAATCCAAGAAGTATAACCAAATTAATCCACCTACTAATAGTCACGTAACCCTTTGACTTCCAGCAAAGCATGCAAGAAATCTTAGAATCGTAGAACACCAAGTTGGAAGGGACCTAAAGGATCATCTGGTCCAACCTTTCTTGGCAAAAGCATGGTCTAGACAAGATGACCCAGCACCCTGCCGAGCTGAATCTTAAAAACGTCCAATATTGGGGCATCCACCACTTCCCCAGGGATATTATTCCAATGGCTGATTGTTCTCATTGTGAAAATTTGTCCTCTCGTGGACATCTCCCCAGGATAACTTGTATCCATTACCTCTTGTCTTTTCCATGTGACTCCTTGTCAAAAGGGGGTGTTCATCTTCTTTGTACCTAGCCTTTAAGTACTGGATCATAGTGATGAGGTCTCCCCTAAGCCTGTTTTTCTCAAGGCTGAACAAGCTCAATTCTCTCAGCCTTTCCTCATCTGGCAGGCTTCCCAGTCCTTTGAACACCTTTGTGGCTCTTCTCTGGACCCTGTCCGGCCTGTCCACAGCTTTTTTGTATATCGTGGACCAAAACTGAGCACAGTGTTCCAGGTGTGGCCTGACAAGCACTGAGTAGAGTGGGATAATGACTTCTTTATCTCTGCTGGTGATGCCCTTGTTGATACAACCCAGCCTCCTGTTGGCTTGCTTTGCTGCTGCTGCAGCACACTGCTCACTCATACTGAGCTTGTTGTCCACCAGGACGTCCAGGTCCCTTTCCACAGAGCTGCTCTCCAGCCAGGTAGATCCCAGCCTGTGCTGCACTCCTGCATTGTGTTTCCAAGGTGCAAGACCTTACACTTGTCCTTGTTGACCTTCATAAGGTTTGTGTTAGCTCACTCTTCCAGCCTATCCAGGTCTTCCTGCAGGGTGGCTCTCCCTTCTGAAGTGTCCACTTCCCCACTCAGTTTGGTATCATCAGCAAACTTCATCAGGGTACACTTGATCCCATCATCCAGATCACTTATGAAGATATTAACTGACACCAGGGGGCCCCCACTTTTGACAGGTTGCCAGTTTGAAAGGGAGCTATTTACCACCACCCTCTGGGTGCACCCCATCAGCCAATTCTCCACCCACTGTACAGACCACTTGTCTAGACTGTAACACATCAGTTTCTCTAGAAGTAGGCTGTGAGGAACCATGTCAACAAGCCTTGGAGGAATTCAGGTAGACAATGTCCACTGCTTGCCCCACATCAACCAAGTGGGTTACTTTGTTGTAGAAGGTGATCAGGTTTGTCAAGCACGATTTGCCCTTGGTAAATCCATGCTGGCTTTTCCCAATCACATGCTTCATTTGACTTGTGATAACCCCCAGGAGAATTCGCTTCATAAGATTCCATCCCAGAGACTGAAGTACGACTGATGGACCTATAATTTCCTGGATCCTCCTTTAAGTGCTTCTTGAAGATGGAGGTGACATTAGCCTTCCTCCAGTCTTCTGGGACATCCCTCGATCTCCACAACTTGTTAAAGATTATGGAGAGCAGCCTCACAATGATGTCACCTAGCTCTCTTAACATCCCCAGGTGGCTAACATCTGGGCCCATCGATTTGTAGGGTCAAACTCCTGCAATAGTGCGCATACTAATTCTTCCTCCACTAGCGGCGGGCTCTGTGTTTGCAACAACCTGAATTTTTGTTCCCAAGGCCCAGGGCCCAACAGTACTGGTAAAGACACAGGTGAAGAAAGTGTTGAGAACCTCTGCCTTTCAGCATTGTTGGTGACTAATTTACCTCTCCTCTTTAGCAGCAGGCCAATATTTTCCTTCTATTTCTGCTTGTTGTTTACATACCTTAAGAACCATTTCTTGTAGTTTATATCTGTGCCCAATTGCAATTCAAGCTGGTCTTTTTTTTTTTCCTAATTGCATCTCTGGACACCCTGGCAATGTCCTTAGCTGGACAATCAAACTGGTCCCTCTATATTACCCTGTACATTTCCAGTATCATTACAGAAATCAGTTGTATTTTATTTGTGCATTAATTCCCATATTTTCTAAGACACAGTGTATATTTATTGTTACAGAGAAACTATTTAAGGAATGAATAAATGGATGTATTTGGAATGTTGCCCAACTCCTCTTGAATCCAATGAAAATGTTCCTAGTTTCTGTTACAGATTTAAAAAGGGTCATATTCAGGAATTTTAAATCCATAAAAGCTTGCAGTCAGACACCTGAAATTAATATTCTAGTTTGCTAGCAGGTAATGAACCACAGTATGTGGTCAAGTTAAAGTGGAAGAAGGAGTAAAACAAGTGGTCTCACTGCTGAATTTTCCAGTGTTCTGTGCAAACAAGCTGTTCAGATCAATATTTATGGCATATTTTGCCATGAGATCAAAGACTTAAATTTATCTAGGAAAATGTATCTAGGAACTTGACGAGGCCTTCTACAGACAGCTGGAAGTTGCCTCACAGTCACAGGCCCTGGTTCTCATGGGGGACTTCAACCACCCTGATATTTGCTGGAAAAACAAGAACAAGGCCCATGCCCCTGCCATCCAGCTGCTGCTGAGGAGTACCCGGGTGCTGCCAGGCCATCCCGTGTGTACATGCTGACTGAAGCTGCCCCTTGAGGACTGTTTTCCCTTGGTGAGGGGGGCTCTCCTCTACCCAGATGACAGTTCTCACAGAAGTCATACAAAAGGTGGTACCAGGTTTTCATCACTCTGCCAATTTGCTGGAAAAGAAATAGACTCTGAAGTTATTAGGCAAGAAATGACAGATGAACAGACAGTAGGGGATTCAGCTGCTTAAATATTGGTGTCTAGTGTGATTTTTACACCTTGAGCACCCACAGTACCCACACAAGACTAGCAGATGTGACCCAGGACCTATTGGACTCATTCTCTTTTGCAGTGGCAGCTGGAAGCCAAATGGGAAATGTTAAGTTATTGAAAATGACACTGAATGCTTTCACAATTGAATTTAGCTGGCAGCGTGAATATGTAAGTCTTGTTTTTCTACAAAACCAGGCTTAAAAACAGAAGAGGAAAATATTGAATACATCGAGGAAGAAAAAAACCTGAGGAGCACTAAAGGTTTCCCATTTGGTTTAGAAGATAATAAAAAATTTTTGTATGCCCCATCAGATTACTTTTTTAGATAAATGTTGGAAAAATAACAGGACAATCCATAGCTTATCTTATTGCAAAACTGTTTTACATTTCTGTATGTATTTCCAAGCACCAAATGTTGTTCCACCCAGGTTTCAGCCCCCTTTCTCATTTTTCTATGGGTACATTTCTGTGGAGAACAAAAACTATTATTTTTAGTTCTTCAATTCTCTAAAATGCAACATCATCAGATGAAAACCTGAGCTATCATTATCTGCCAGCTATCCCATCTAGTGATTAAATTAAATATAAAAATAGCC
>VZSC01015855.1:7844-65582 GCA_013398225.1 Steatornis caripensis
TTGACCCACCTCACTGTGCGCTCATCTAAGCCACTCTTCCTGAGCTTTCCTATGAGGATGTTGTGGGAGACAGTGTCAAAAGCCTTGCTGAAGTCAAGGTAGACAACATCCACTGCTCTCCCCTTGTCCACGCAGCCAGTCATGCCATCATAGAAGGCTATCAGATTGGTCAAGTATGCTCAATACAGCATACATTTAGAGATTAGTTGGTGAGCTGGATTTTAGAATCAAAATGTCATGATGTACCAAGTCAGATGACTTGAAGAAATCAAAGTATAACTCACCAACAGTTTTCTTTTCTTCTATGCTTATAGAGAGTATCTCTATACTAGTTGATGTAAACTCTTGCTTGTTTTATCTATTACATATGTACGTATGTATATTTGGTCTCTGCTTCTCAATGATGCAACACTTTCTTAAAGCGTCCATTTTTTCCACCCTGAAATTGATGTCAGGTGAATCAGTCTGTAGTTCCCTGTCTGGTACACAGGCTGTACTCCAAGCTATTGGGCTTTCCTCAGTCTTCAAGCTTTATTAAAAAAGAAAAAAATTCTAGAGAGAAACATGAAGTTAATGCATTTAGCAATTGAGTCGCAGTGATAATTGCTTAGTTTTTTTTTTTCCCTCTTTGGTAAATGGTCTTGCATAGCTTCCTTTTGTATGGATGGCAAACTTTTGATTACAGCTGTGTTATCATATTGGGTGGATACATCCTGCTTTATTCCAAACTCGAGATGTAACTGTTAGGCTCTTTTGCTTTCCCTGACTGTTATTTTAAATGTTAGAAATATGCTTTGTTATTCTGGTCTCTATTCATTGTTGAGTTTTGGGATTTGAGGGTTTAGAGGGGAGGAGTTGGTTTTTTTGGTTAGGCTTTTTTGATCCTGTTAGGTTTTGTCAATTATCTCATTTTTTTAACTTACATTATTTGCTATTTACATCTTGTTTTTCCATCCTTTGAAGCTGTGCTTTAATACCACTTCCACTTTTTTTTTTTTCCAATCAAAATGGTCTTTTTTTGCCCTACATTTTTTTTGTTTTGGTATTTGTGGTACCATGATTTGTTATTCATCCAGTAGAATATCCTCAAACAATCATGAATTTTAACTCTTCTGAAAGTCTAATTTTTGTTTCCAGTCAGTTATGCCAACAACTAATTTAAGCTTGGCAAATTTGGCCCTTGCAAAGTTTCAAATAATCACATTTCTGGGTTATGCTATGTACTGCTGTTGTGGTTTAATCCCAGCTGGCAATTAAACACCACGCAGCAACTTGCTCATTCACCCCGGGGGAATGAGGGAGAGAATTAGAAGGGTAAAAGTGAGAAAACGCATGGGTTGAGATAAAGACAGTTATAGGTAAAGCAAAAGCCGTGCACACAAGCAAAGGAAAACAAGGAATTCTTTCACCACTTCCCATGGGCAGGCAGGTGCTCAGCCATCCCCAGGAATGCAAGGCTCCATCATGCCTAATGGTTACTTGGGAAGACAAACACCATCACTCCAAACATCCCCCACTTCCTTCTTCCCTCAGCTTTATATCCTGAGCATGACGTCGTATGGTGTGGGATATCCCTTTGGTCAGCTGGGGTCAGCTGTCCCGGCTGTCTCCCATCCCAGCTTCTTGTGCACCCCCAGCCTCCTCGCTGGTGGGGCGGTGTGAGGAGCAGAAAAGGCCTTGGCTCTGGGTAAGCACTGCCCAGCAATAACTAGCACAGTGGAAATGTAGCCAGCCCAAAACTCACATGTACATTGTCAACCACTAATTTTCGATCAGCAGTTACTTGTTTTTGTCTTAAAAGTTAATCTTATTTTGAATTGCGCCATAATAAGCAAACTAAGGAGATACTCTTTATAAATACAAAAAGACCCCACCTGATTAAAGAAACTCTAGATAAATTTCTTTAAATGCTTATATTCGACATATCAGATTTCTCCAATGCCAATGTTTCCTGGGATGCTGTTTTTCTTTTCTGATAGCTGATGGCTAAGGAAGAATTTATCCTGGTCTCTTGGGAAGGCTGGATGTCTACCAGTATCAACATTTCAGTCTTGCGACTGAGCTTGATTGATAGGCCGTGGAGTTGCTGTACTTCTCTGTGTGTGAAACACCAAAGGGTAATGGTTTGTCTGATGCAGAATACTGCCCCCCCACCACTTATCAGTCTCACTTCCCAGAACTAGGGGATGTGGGTAGGATTTTCAACATTTGAAGGTACAACCCTTTCTCCTCAGTCTTGGTAGTACAAAGTGGGTATCCATATCCAAATTCTCACTTTGGGAGTGTGATAATGAAACCTCTGTTCTGGTGTCAGAGTAGGACAGGGTGGCTTGTGCTTGTGGGGAGGTCTTCTGCTCGCGGGAGGCAGGAAGTTGCCACCGGTCCTTCTGAAACATACCTGCTCTTTTCACAAGAAAGGTGTCTCTGGGGGAAACTTTGGCTGGGGGTGGGTGGGGTTGGCCAATGGTGAGTATTGTCTTGTGCTTCTTTGAATTTCATCTGGTTTCATCTGAGCTACATTGCTACCTATAGGTCTTTTCATCTGGTGAGCTTTTTTCTCTTAAGATGGCTCACTTTGTGTGGGAAAGGATGCTTCCAGCTGTGAAGATATCCTTTAGGTTCCCTTATTTTCAATTACAGCGTGTTTCCAAAATGTTTTGCTACCATTTCATTGATAATTGTTGCATCCCTTCATGGGATCTCCTGTGAAATTGAATATATCTGAACATCTAGAAAACTTTCCATATCCTTGTGTGGTTTGTTACCTGTTCCTCCTCCATCAGTAGCACTTCATGTAGCTCAAGCTGCTTCCTTCTTCAAGCAAGAAGTGAAATCTGATATTTCAGATGCAGCTCATAGGACCACAGGATACGTCAGTCTGCAAGAGACCTCCTTTACCAATCTCTTGCTCCAAGCAGGGTCAGATGTGAGGCCAGACCAGGTTAGTTGGGGCTTTATCCAGTTGGGGCTTGAAATGGCTGTGCCTTTACCTGTTCAGGAGTGTTGTGATGCCACTTGGAGTACTGGACTTACTGAAACTAGGTAGCTGTTGGAGTAACAACAGCATCCATCTAGCTTTGAATTTCCTTCCTGGGCAGGGAGAAAACCGTATCTCCTCTCTGCCTAGTGCTTCAAAACAGCTGAAATGGAATTAGCCCAAGTACCCCACCGTGGACCTTGTAAGTGCTATTGGTTTTCTAGCGCAAACATAATCATTAACTACTCTGTCAGCTGCTGAAGCTGAGGAAACGCAGTGCTGTGTCTACACAGTAACCAAATGAGTTTCTCTACAGACTTGTCGTATCTACCTGGAGACTACCAGCCTAGTCCTCTGGAACATTGTGGGAAGCAATTTTACTTCTGTGTGGTCCAAGCTTCATTCTCAAGGTAATGCCCAACCTGAAACCCAGGTTGCCTCCATCAGGTTTGGACATCTGGCAAATCTACTTGTACAGACCCCCACTGAAGCTTTGCTCAGAACTAGCTTTTGCTTAATGTAAAGACCTGTACAACATTTCTTGTGATACTGTGAATATAACCTTACCTGCATTTTAAAGTTTCCTATTCAGCTCCTTCTGTCTGAGATCGTTAAATCTTCCAGATTATTCCCAACTATTTAAACCTTACATTTCTTCATTCTTAGAGGGTACCGCTTTGTGCACCTTTCAGTTTAATAATAGTCTTTTAAAAAAAGAAAAGCAAAAAGCTCCATTTACATGCTGTTCAGCATTTCAGAAGTTTGGTATTTATGAAACACTAAACAATATGTTCACTGCTTTGTAAACTGGAGAAATAAGACATGTTCTTCACTGCTACAGATTTACAGTTGCAGTCAAATATTTATTTGTTTGGCCTTTCCTTTACATGCCAGTTCCTGTTGTACAATAAAATGTGATAGTAAACAATATTTAAGCATGTAGTCCTTAGTTTAGTGGTGCCTAACGTAACAATGAAAATAACTATATAGTCTTTGTCTCTGTTTATTTCTGTTGGAATTGCTGTATGGAGTATCTAGCTTCAGAGTCCAGATTTGATGTCTATCACTTTTAAAATATGTTGAATTTAATCTTCCTGGGAGTGAAAAGAAAGAGTTGGACTTCTTCTTTAACTGCATTTTTTCCTGTTCATCAATCTTTTCTACGTTTTTAGGAATTGTTCAGTAAAAGTATGAAAAAGCAAAGTGAAATATCATGCATCATACATAAAGTCGTCTTGTATGTCAGTGTACTTTGTGTCTTAAGCAGAATGTTCTGGATCTTCACCTCTTTGCTTTAGTGCTTCCACAAATGTTTTGTCTTCAGTGGTTTGGGTGGATCTTGGTTTGGAACTGTGTTTTTGTTGGAACGCCTGTACGTTGGATCCCTGCAATTTTCAGTGCTTGGAAAAAGTTAAAACTCACAATAGAAGACAAAGTAAACACACCATCAAAGGGAAAAAAATTAAATCTCTGTTTATTCACCTGCATGCTAGAGATGAATCTTACTCACAGCAGCTAGCTGAAATATTCTAGATATTAAAAGGCTTAGAAAAAAAAGAATTTGTTTAAATGCCTGGAACTTTGTTCCAATAGGATTTGTGTCCCAGATCTTCTCAGGAGCAATGTGCTGGATGAAGTTTGCTCTTGAATGTGCCGTCAGATAGTGGCACACAGAATATGTACGTGGGGAAGATGCATTCCCGTGCGTTTCTGTGCAGTTTTGTAATTAAGAAATAGCCTGTGACAGCCTGTGCATTTCTAGATGACTATAGTACGGGAACCTGAAATGGAAAGATCTGAGATGTGGTTAAGAGTCGCTTGGACACCACTGAGAGGTGGAAATACACTGCCTTGTGGACTCCACTGACCAGGCCTCCCCACCAGCACGGTGTTATGAGGAAAGTAAAGGAGTGCTTGCTTTTTATTTTTGTTTCTCCTTGCAGCTTTCACATTAACACCGTATATAAAGAGTTGGTCCAAGGTATAGTAAGTCTCTGGAAGGGGCACAACTATTTCTTCTATATTAGACGTGGAACTACCAGCTTCTGTTTGACCATCTGTTCATGGTTCCCAATGTGATTTATTTTCAATAGGAGACAAATAAACTTCCCACTTGAAATAAGCTGGAGAACATGCAGGTTGTCACATTCTGTCTTCCCTGCTTTCCCCTGCCTACACACAAAGTTTAGAAGGAGCTCTTGTTGCCTCGTCAGTGAGATATAGGAGATACAAGTGAAAAAGAGATAAAGCCTTAGCTGAGGAATGGGATTTTCAGAAGCCTGTTTGGGAGGACCCGGTGATTGGTTTGGAAAATTCCCGATTCCTGCTGTAGATCGTTTAAGGTCAACTCTGTGCAGGCGCAGAGTTCCCTGTGCCGAGCAGCAAGGCTACTCGGTATTTACGCTCTTTTGCCCTTTGTTATCTGCAGGAGAGCTGTGACTGGTGAGTGACAGAGAGGTGGCCTGGTGGGAGAGAGCTGTAGATGGCCCTTCACTGAAACCAGCCCGCTCTGCCACTAAGGCAAAAGAGCCCCGCCACTGCACGAAGGGCATGTCGGAGAGAGATGGACATTGGAGTAGATCCAAGGCGTGGAGCAGACTGGGGGTCTGGTTTCTGTGCCATCAATTGATTTGTGCAGTCTTCATCACATGTAATTAATACCTGTGCTGTTGCCAAAGGTAATGACTTGTGGTGCTTTGCCTCTACGTCCGAATTGCTGGGGGTTGGGGATCAACCCAGAATTTCAGATGTGATTATTTTCTTAAGTAGTGGCTTTGAGGGATTTCTATGTTTTACTCTACAGACTTGTAAAAAAATGAAAGTATAATTAATGTAAAATCTAAATAAGAAAAAGCGGAATATAAGTTATCCTTCAAACGCCATAAAAATCCTCTGAGTTTTATGGTTGAAGTTTCTTGAGGTTACTATACATGAAGTTACTGGCATTTAATCAAATTATCTGGGGCTTATAAAGTATCCTAAATCATAAAGCTACCTGATGGAAGTTAATTCAAAGCTTGTATCATGAATGTTTTTACAGAGCCTGAAGATGCCAGATAAGATAAAGAATTTTAAGATTTAAAGTAGACAAAACTGCCCACAGCTGTGCAAACAGCGTGGTGATGGGCATGTATTGGCCGTGTTTCAGTACTGCTAGACTATAGGGTTCCTAAAAAAGCATCATTCCAGCAACTCATAAGTAGACGAAACAGAGGTCATCTTGGAGGGACTCTTCTCAGTGTGATAACAACTGAAGCAGCCACTTTAATCCATTCAAGTTTTTTATTTGTAAGGGAAATGGCTCGTCCATTTGTTGCTGTAATGCAATTTCTTACTGTAGCTGGAATGGATTGACCTATAAATTAACATTCAAAGTGTTAACACTCATGGCAACATGTACATGAATGTGCATCATGTAAGATTTTTGAACACCAAATGTAGGTATTTGGCAAGGCTAGGCTTCAAGATAGATGACACGTGAGTGGTATTTGTGAACCAGTTGGTTGGTAAGGCTTGGTTGTTGGGTTTTTTTTTTTTTTCCTGAACAGGCTATGTAGCTGCCCTGTATGCACGAACACAAGGGAAGACAGTTTTTTTTTTTTACTTTATTTTATTTTATTTTACTTTTTTTTGTCTCTGCATCCACTTTGTGGCTGTGATGCTTAGACCTTTTATCCCCAGTGTTTCAAGTGTGAGTGAATTACTATCTGTCAGTGACAGCAGAAAGACCTAGGATAAAACTGATGAATCTGTGAACAGTAAACAGCAATACTAGCTAATATTTCCTAGGACATTTGAACAGGGAGTGGGATACTTTCCTCTCTATGTCTATTTCTTTACTTGATTTTTAGGATGGCAGATGATGGAGTGGTGTTTGTGACCTGCAACAGATGTTCCATCCTTTTTTTTATCAATCTGATAGCCAGAAAGGAATTCCTGTGCATGAAATGTGTATTGTTGACAGCACTGGATTTCTGGACTGGAAGGACAAGTACTGTCACTGGGGAAATAGAAGAGGTCTGGGCAACCAGACTGAGGAAGCATTGCTGCTACATTTTCTGGGAAATGGAAGAAATATCCCCCAAGGAACTGAACAGAGAGAAATTGTGGAGGACGATTCACATCAAAAGTAGAAGGAGGAAGCAGCATTCAGTGGAGTTGAAGGCAAGTGAGAACTGGTAGGCTGTGAACAGCAGATGGAAGAAGACAAGGGGAGTATTTCCAGTTGATAGCAGGTATCCAGAAAGTAAACTATGAGAGATGCCCTTAAAAGCTCCAGATGGTTGAATGAAGAAAGATGGCTGAGATAGATAACTCTCTGACTGGCAGATCAGCCTAGCTGGAGAGAAAGTTGGTAATGTTCTCAAAATATCAAAGCAATCAAGGCATCCTGAAACCAACACACATGCCATTTTATTGATAAAGTAGACTTCTGAATTTGGTAGCCAGTATGCAATGCTGATAATGCCTATAGGCACTAAATATTGTAAAGTATCTCAACATGTAGGTGATTCCTTGAGACTTGCCAGGGAGCTGAAGGAGAATAATATCTAACTGATGTTCACAGTGATTCCCTCAATGATTTTCTACCATGGTGTTGGGGAAAACAGTACAGAAAATTCTGAAATTATGCAGCTGGATAGCCATGTAGCACAAGTAAAATGTTTTGATTTGGAAGTGGAATAGAAGTCTGCTGTCTTTTGAATATAGGTGGAATGAAGACAAGTTTCTGAGGCCTAGACTAGAATGATCAGAAGGACGTTATATCAATAATGAGAGAATGGAATGAGCCTGACAAATGAGAGGGGTTTAAGCATAGAATTATGATATTGAAAATATAATGAAGACCTCTAAAGGAAGTGAAAAAATGGTTGCATAGTGAGCAGGCAAAATTGTTCACTTATGAGCATAAATTTGGTGACATTTATACTAAACTTGTTGAAGTGAAATGCCACCCTACAGTTAGTCTATCTTCAGAGGAAGAGTGGGGAACATGTGAGTTTTCTGAGTTGCAGGCAACTTCAGAGAAAATTATCCTCACTGGTTAAAGCCCAGCGTCCTGAGAAAGACAGCACTGGTTGATCTCCTGCATAACTCGAAAAAATGGCTACCCAGAGCAGCGTGGTACTTGGGAAATAGTGTCTTTGTGGTCAAAAAACCTTACATAACACATGACTTTCAGGGGGGTAATATCTAGGAAAAGCAGAGAAGTTATATCACTTCTGTATTTGGCACTGATACAATCACTTTTCTGTTGCTGAGCTCTTTTTTTTTTGGTGTCCATAAGTCTGTTGATAAAATGGTAAGGGATTGATCAAAGGACTGGATACTTTGCCTTGCGGTGAGACGTTCTGGAATCTTGCTCTGTTTATCTTACCCATGAGAAGGCTAAGACTTGACCTGATCAGAGTGTCTGCATTGGGGAAAAAAACATTGAAAAACTGTTAACAATCTGGCAGGCAAAGATATAAAAAGGTCCAGTGGTTGCTATTTGAAGTTCAAAATTCCGCTGCAGATTTTCAACAGTGAGAGTGATTAGCCCCTATGATATCTTAACAAAAGTTGTGGTGGTTTTGTTACCACTGACAATTTAAAAATCAAGATTGAATGGTTTCTTAAATCATATGTTTTAGTAAAGCGCAAGTTCTGCGGCTTCTTTGAACAGGGCATTGGGCTAATTGTTCATAAAAATCCCCTTTGACCTTGAACTCTTAATTCTCTTAAAGACAATGACTAGAGTCAAGCTAGTCAATTTTTTTTCCTTTTTTTTCCTTATTGAAGTTTTCTGTCCAAAATTTACTTTTTCTTTTACACAGCTCTAATGAAAAATAGGTGTTTTTCTTGGCCAGCTTCTGTTTATAGCCCATCAGCTGGTTTTTAACTATGATGACCTTGCAGTCTTACAATGTTAGTACATTGGTATACTCTGTAATATTGGTGTATCTGTAAGGCTGTATTCTTTTGTTCCATTCTTTGGTAACCTGAAGACATGTGCCAAGCATGAGTGTATTTTATTTGGTTTTATTGAGATATGTATGGGATATCTTTATAACATTAATTGAATTCAGGATTATGAAATCTACTGTTTCTGCAATGAGTGCAGCTTGTCTTTTAGTTGCTTCCCTCCTCTGAGTCCCGTCTGCACGCCTCATGTTTACAGTTATGTCTTGAAGACATTCCTGCTAGATCTGGACTAAAATCAATTTAGCAGTTAAGGCAAGAGTGCCATTAACCTGGCCATTGTACCTGTCAGCCCAGAGAGTTCAAAATACCAAAGATTGCCAAACAGTGACACAATGACCAGGCAGCGGCTGATATTAGGTACACAATGAGCATGTTAGCCTGGTCTTCTAAAGAAATGGTGTTTAGGTAATGGCTTTTTCTACTGCTTGTTTCTCTGCCAGACCCTCCTCTTTCTCCAATTGGTTTTGGATTCATTTGTCCATTTCAGCCTGATTTTTACAGAAGTGTAAAATACCAGGTTCTTGTGGTGAGCTGAAGCACTAGGTTCAAAAGAGATGCGTGACACCTAACAAGTGGGTATGCAAGAAAGACACAAATTAGTAGCAGTTGTTGTGGTATGGGCTGCAAGACAGTAAGATCATAGGAAATCAAATGCTCTTAGTTCTCTTGCTTACAGAACAACTTGTATTCTTGTGGGGAGCAGGCTAGACTCATTTTGTACTGTTGATTCTCTTATGATTTCAAATAGTCATAACAATTCACTTAAAACAGCTTCAGCAATATGGCTTAAATACATTTGATCCAGACAAGAGTTAAAATAATTAGCTGACATTTGATTTTACTTGATATGGATCCAAACCATGAAACTTTGAACACCCTTAGAGTTCAGAAGTGTTTCATTCAGTGTTTGGGTACTAGTCTGTGTTCTCAAGTAACCTTTTCAAACTTGGCAAATTTAATCCCGGATTTAAAATAAAAAAGCAACATAGGGAATCGAGTCTGTAAATGCTTTTTCTTTAATATAGAGATGCTCTGGAGGGTAGTTTTAGAAGCAGCAAGCAGAAGGAATAGAAAATGCATTATCTGCATAAAGGTGTGTGTGTTTGCGCGCGGTGTTTCCACCCGCGTTCCTACTTATGTGGTTGTACAAAACATTGCTCCTGCTGCAAGGACCTTACAGTCTTAACAGACAGCCAGGGCAATCATGCGCTTTGAGACCCAGAGGATGGTGCTAACTTGGAGCATGTGTGCATTTTCAGTTTTATGATGTGATGACAGCAGCACTCTGGCACTGGCTAACATTTGTGGGCCTTGTGGAAGGACCGAGTTTCCATGAGAGATTTGGCTGGAGGAAACCTGCCTACCTGGGACATAGACTTGAGGAGGGTGTTCCAGGCAGGGTCAAAATAGAGATGTGAGAACTGAGAGTAGCGTGGTGTTTTACATTGCATATCACGCAGCTGGTAACTTGGAATGTGACTGACAGTGTTTTGTAAGCTTGTTATTTTTTCTTGTGCTCTAATACAGAAGGAAAAAGAAGAGGTTATGAAGAAATTCGAAAAGAAGCGTATAGATGTTTTTGCTGAACACAGAGGTGTTCGTTTACTCCTTCAAAGAGCAATTATGTGAGAGTTGAAAGAGCTTTGTGTGATAAAAGTACGTTGTATTTGCTGTGCTAAGAAACCACAATGGAAAAGGAATGCTTTGGGGCGGCAGAGATTTTGTGGGATTTAATTATAACCCGTGTACATAGGGGCAAAGAGAGAAAGTTAAGTTGGTATCTTCAAGATGGCATGCCTGTGTGACACCAAAAACAGTGCTACGGTATTTGATTTGTTGAAGTATATGTTCAATGTCCAAGTAATTTAGTAGTAGAGCATATCATGATTTTCCCTGCTTTGGGACAAGTTGAACTGACAGAATGGTCACAGAAGTCAGTATGCATCTCATGAAGCTCTGAAAAGGAATATAAGCAACAAAGTGGAAGAATGCTGATTCTGTGATATACACTTCACAATAACTTAGTGTGTGCAGAACACCTGGAAATTACTCAGTTTGATTCCTAAGCAGCACAGTGGCAAATTTTCAGATTTTCGTAAAATTTACCTTCTGTATTACAGCATATAAATAATATTTTCTCCCTTTACCATTGTATAATTCTTCAGTGATTTCTTTTTTCCTAGTGTGGTAAAGAAAGAAAAGAAAAATACCTGATGCATTTTTAGGTTTTTATTGTAACTTACTAACTAGGAAAGCAACAGGGAAAGTCATCACTACGTGACCATTAACTATGTGACCATCTTGAACTCTGTTGTCCAAATTCAATCCGTGAGTTTTATAATAATTTATTTAAGTAACAATACATGTATCACGTCTATAATACCTGACATCTGAGGATTTCAGAGCAGTTTAAAAAGTTTTGATGAGCTGAATCTCACAGTGTTCCTCTAAGAGGGGAAAAAAATACAGACATAGACAGTACAAATCATTTGCTAAGGCTGCTCAGGAGATAAAGAAGAAGGAGAGTCTAGATGTCATGGTTTGGGCAACATACACACAAGCTAAAATTTTGGAATAAATATATACAACTTACAAAATTACTGCATTATTGAAATCTTTCTTACATCTTGTGTTGATCTTAAGCTGTGAAAGATATGCTGCCCATCTCCTAAACAAAGGATAGCACAGGATAACAGAGGATCCTTTTACGCTGTTAGCTCATTTTCATGTGAGAGTGTTAGGACAGAGCTATGGCTGAAGCCCAGAGAAGTCAGCATAATTAAATTTGTCTGCAGAACAAAGGGTTATCAACAAAGACATCTTACCAGAAATAGCAAAAAGAGGTACTTGAGGAGAGTAACATGTGGGTAGTCATAAATAAAGGAAAGTTGGACAGTAGAGTCAAACTGAGACACATTTTGTAGCCAAGAAGTCTGGATTTTAATGGGAGTCAATGAGGGAAAGTGAACATGAGACTTACATGGACATGACAAATGTATCAGCTGAAAAGTGTAATCCCTGCTCTCCAGACCAGGCTATTGAGAATATTGAGAACCTTTAGCTGTACCCATGCTGTTCAGCAATTGGCCTGGCCCTGAATCATAATCGTATATATCCTTCTCTCTGCTCAAAGTTTCTGAAATAATGCAAGGATTGTACAGCATGCTTGGATCATGTTTTTTTGTGACATCTGTTACATGTTGGGTGGTGTGAGTGTAAGGGATACCCGTAATGGAAGGGGTATCCAGATGTAAGAGGTGAGTCCTGCTCCAGAGCGCTACAAAAGTGTACGAGGACTGTGTGGCGGAGTGGTGCAATCTTTCATGTTGCCTACTTGGAGGATTCCTTGGAGCAGACTCTCCCCAGGGACGTGTATGGGTTATGTTTTGGAAGGAGTTAGTTCACTCCAGAGAAGAACATAGGACTGGAGTGACAGCTGTATAGGGTAGACAGGCAAGGCTGAAGCCTGGAGTGAACTAGGGAGCTGGGTTATTTGATGTCAAAATTGTGTAGCTGCTTAAGAGGGATATAGAGAAAAAAATAAATCCTTGATTTAGGGAAGAAACAGCCTGTTGTATATGAGATCTTGACTTCAGCTGATTCAAACTCCAAAAAACACTGAGTGGTGAAAAAATTCAGACATCTTGCATCTTTACGTTTGCTTTGTTCCTTTTAATTCTTTTGTTAAAGTACAGGCTTCTCTGGGGAACATTGAACAAGCTGGAGGTAGAGATTTACTGAGAACGAGATGCAAGGAGACTAAAAGGGGATTCAGAAGTCTTCAGGATTGCCCACCATGTGTTAAGCAACAATTGCTTTGGAGTACATGGTCACATATTATTTGATGTGGTTGCAGATAGGCAATCTCTGCCAACAGTGAGATGAGGGATGCATCCAGGCTTAACTCATCAGCCATTTGTTTCTCTTCTTGTATGTCTTTGAAGATGTGGATTATGAATGAAAATAGTTGCAAGATGAACTCTAGGAAAAGTTGTATCTGAGGGCTTGTGGGCAACAGGAGATGGGGACTGGTTTAGGAGTATGACAGTTGGTCTGGTAGGGTGTGTCATTACAAAGGGGTTAGCAGCGAGCCAAAGAATCATACATATACCCTGGAGGGTGAGGATCTTATTCCCATCAAGAGGATCTCACCAGGTGAGCCTAGTGCCAGAGGACTCCAACACCCAGCAAGTGTTCCACTGACAGCTGTTTCACACTGGATCACTTGGCTTCTCATCCTGCCTGCCACCCACTAGGATTATTTTGTACAAAATCAGAGTTGAATGCTGTCGTGCTGAACTTGTAGAGGCATATGTCGGGGATGGAAGCAGAGAGGGAGTGGGAATGTGGTGTGCAGATGTGTGAAGGTGAGAGGAAAGCTTATCAGCTACTGGTTCCAGAGAGTGGTGGGCTTTTCCTTTTTTCTTTTCCTGGCTCTGCTGGTGAAGTCATGCATTGAACAACCTCAATTATCCATCCATACAAGACGAAAGTAGAAGGGTACTATGTTAGGGTGTGAATACTTTTAAATAGATTCAAATATAACAGTTCAACATAGTCCTTGCCCTTTTGGCCAGCTGCCATCAGAGTGGCCTCTATTAAAAAGCTCTTGAGACCCCAAAACAACCTTCCTTGTGTTGTGTAATATTTTTCTTTTGTTTCCAGTTCAGAAACTGGACTGAACTGGATTGCCAGGTTTGAACTGGCAAATTTCTATGAAGTTCTGTAACCGCTTTAATGTGTAAGACAGACCTGTTAAGTTAGGCTGGTTTCAGGACTGTCTTGAGCCATCCTCCCTCAGCTAGCTTTCTGTGCTGACTCAGTGCCTGAGAAGTTGTTGAGAGCCCATGCGGACAGGGGAGTGTTCTGTGACTCTGGAGAACGGCAGGGTAGTAAAAGCTTATCGGAGCAAAGAGTGATGCAGCTGAAGTTTGTGTTGCAGTATCAGTCAAGTAATAAAAAAAAAAGAAGAGAGAGAATACAATTAGTTGAAGGCACAGCATCTGGTCACCTAAAACGGTAATCTGCATGGAATGCCTTCCTTCGGTAATGTCTGTGCATATGGTTTTCAGCCCAGTTTGGCTAGAAACTTGTAGAAAAAGGCTCTTAGAAGTTGAAACTGCTATTCATTTTTGGAAATAATCTTGACATTAGAAAGACCAAGAAGAAACTGCAAGAAGACTGTTCTTGTACCCTGAGAGCTATGGGACAGCATGCATTGCTAGTGCTGTACCTGCACTGTAGAGGGTTCGTTACTCATAATATTACTCTCTTCCCAAGCCAGAAGTTGCATTAGTGTGGTTGCTGGATTTCCATGGGCACGTCATTCCAGGTGCATGTGTCAGGGTGCTGATGCTCTTTTATTTTGCTACTACTGTGTGCTTATGTGCTCAGCTTCAAAAGAGAATTCAGCACCTAGATTTTACTTACGTTGTACTGGTGAGCTTTATGTAGGTTGGTCTCTGCTTGCCTGTACCTTTATTTAAAAAGTATGTAAATTCATTAAATTACCCTACATACAGTTAAAAACATAGCGATGCATGTCTTTTTATTCACCTGCCAGTGCAGATGTATGAGAATGAGGGCACTTTCAGAACGCTTCTTTCAAAACTGCTTGTAGTCATTGGGTAGGTAAGTAACGCTTTAAAGGGAAGAGGAGTTCCAGCCAAAACAATTTCCAAATGATCTTAAAGTGTAATTTGTCTTCTTATTTTGCAGCTAGCTATGGACCAAATCCAATTTGCAAAGGCTGTTTATCTTGTTCAAAGGATAATGGATGCATCAGATGCCAACACAAGTTATTCTTCTTCCTACGAAGAGAAGGAATGAGACAATATGGTGAATGCTTGCATTCCTGCCCATCGGGTTACTACGGACTCCGAACACCAGATATGAACAGATGTTCAAGTGAGTTTCTTTTTTTGAACCCTTACATTCACTGTTGTAGGAAGGCCATAATTCACACTCCGTTTTTAAGATGATACGTTGTGGAACACGGTGATATTTTCACAGATGTCTCAAGGTCATGACAAAACTTCTTTGGTAAAGAACATTCCAAATCATTCAAAGATATGTAACATTCAGTGAATTAAATAGTTGATGCATTAACCCAGTTTTTGTTGTTATTTTTGTTGTTGTTATTGCTTTAGTTAGAAAGGAAATTTAGGAAAGAATGGTGATTCAAGCAGATATTCCTAGTTTTAACAAACAAATTCCTATTATAGGGAAATAAAAAGGATTAAGCATTAATTTAACAGTGCCTCATATAGGTACTGTTCAGCATATGCACTGATATATGGGTGGGCTTCTTGTCATGCTTTTTGTTCCCACACAAATTTCAGGTGACCAGACACCTCATACCAGACATGCTTTAATATGGAAGTGTTGCTATTTTAATAAAACAGATGTACTATTAAAAACAAACAAACAACCTTTCACTTTTAGTACTGCATTTTATTGGGAAATTTACCACCTGCTAACGTGCAACAAGATTCCCTGTTTGCATGTTTGTGCCTAGAAGCACAACTGTTAAAATCAGCGAGTGCTCTGGTATCTCTACACATTATTTCACCCCTGTCTGGCAGTTGTGCTGATTCGTATTGATTTTTCCATATGCTAGCATGTGGACTATTACCCATATGGATTATTAATCATTGCTTCTAATTCGTATTTATGGGGGGGGGTTTTGTGTGTGTGTGTGTGTGTGTGTGTCATAGTCTAACCAGAATTAGGCCAGCGAACCTAAGAACCTGAAATGAAAAATAGCTTGCTTTTGCTTCCCAGAATAATGCGCTGGCTTTCACATCATGCATGATCTTGAGACCCACATGAGGTCCCTCTGTGGTGGTCTGGGCTGGAGAAGGAGCACTCATGGCCGTGCTTGCACTCGTCCCAGCCCGTGCAATGACATCCCGCCCCTTTCTTCCCGTTCCCTGCATGGGCTCCGTGGATATGGCATTCTTCACGTTGAGTTCCCAACTGCTGTGTAATATTGCCGAGTGCTGCCTAATCTATACCAGGTGGCTAGGTTTTGATGAAAAATTAAATGAGACTAGTGTATGGTTTATGTATCCCTTCTGTAAAGTAATTTAGGATCTTGGCCTTAATTTTCATAGCACGTTTGTGAATTCAAGCAACTCGTACACTTTAAACTTTTCAAAACTGGCCTGTAAACGTGTCCATGTAAAAATGTTTTTGAATATAGGTACAGCTTTGGGAAATAGCTGAATTTATCTATATTAGCCTGTACTGTGCTTGTGAGATAGGAAAAGTGGTCTGTACTCGAAGTCTTTCTTTACTTTCTTAAAAAGAAAAAAAGTTATTTCCAGAGCTGGATGGTGAACTCAATATTACTTTTATTCATTTTTACCACTTACAGAAAGTGGCTTTTTCCCCTGAATTACAGGATTGGTTTTGAAAAGCATAAATGCAAGTTGTGTCCAACCCATACCGGCATGTGTTGAGCGCTGGATATTTGACTCACCCTCATGCCTTTGACAGTCTTCCCCTGTGAGAATAATGATGCAGTTGCATTTACTGACCAGTCCTGGTTTCCCTCCAATGATTTTTATATTGGCAGTTACACTAAAATAAAAATATACAATTGTTGTGTTTATAAATCACTTTTTTTGTTTTGGTTTGGTGACCTTGTGTGGCACATGCATTGCATGGTGGACGCACATACATTTTGTGGATTGAAACCGAGTTAAAATAAACATTCTTAAATAATAGAACAAGTTTTTCCCTACTTGATGTTAGATACTTTTAGGTATGCTTAGTTACAGACTCCATTGCTCAGATAGTATTATCTCGGCTAAAAATAATAAAAATTCTGGCTATGTAAAATCCTTCTGGGAGTTACAGGGCTTGAATTACAAAAGTTGAAATGATTTCTGCTCTATTAATGTCTTTATAGGTACAAAAGCTGTTTAACATTTTATTACTGGAGCACTTGCCCATTTTTGTTAGAGAAGCTATAGAACATATTTTTATGGAAAATGTTGACATGGTTTTAAAAGCCAAGCACAGTTAGTGCCAAGTGTAACACAGTAAATACCACAGCCAAATGCAGCAGCTCTAAAATGATGGAAATTATGAATTTCAAGGCTACTTTTCTTTTCTACATGTGGGCAGTATGTGTCTTGAATTTGCTAAGTGGTTCTAGACTGTTTTTCTAGTAACAGTGAATCATGTAATTTTGAGACTGCTTGTCTCTAGAAATCATTGTAGAGTTCCCTGCTGGAGATGATTTTCATCTTGAACATTGCAGTATGGGAATGCAGTACATTTGGATGTGAAATTGGAAAGTGTTGAGTCTCTTCTGTAGAAGAATGCCCGAGAGAAGAGCTACACTTTGTTAATTTGCCAAGAAATTTTAATAATTAATGACTCTGAATGGAACTGCTCCAATAAGAAATACTCTCATGAGAAAAAAACAAACCTGAATTAAAGAGTAAGATGAAATCTATAACCTGGGTGATTGGTTTAACATGGGTTTGATTAATGAATCAAGCCTATCCTGAACCTTTCAAGTTAGTCTGTATCCATAGTAACCTCTACAATTTTAGGGAGAGGAGATGCTCATTGTTTAGAAATTACAGCTCCCATAAGCTTTGGTTGGCTACTCCATTTGTTTAGGTTCACCTTCTTTATCACAGCAGGGCCCGACATTGCTAAAATTGTGATTTCCCCTTTCATGTCCCTTCCGTAAAAACAAGATAAACAGAAGCCTTTAAGCAAACTGAGTATTTATTAAACACATATAGTTAATTCACTGTATTAAGAAAGGTGATGATTTTTTTGAACTTTGTTACAAAATAGCAAGACATCATTAATATATCATGGCTCAACTATTTCTTATGTAGCATAGCGGAGCATATGACCTTCTGAGACTACTGTAGCCAATGCAATTGTGACTGTCTGTCAGAGGGTTCAGTTACCACAGGGCAGCACTATTTGCTTTAAAAAATTTTTCTGACTTTTTAGAAGTACTTTTCATTACTTTTGTGTTTGTTTCCTTCAAAAATGGCTTTATCTTTTCTTAAAAAACCTTAATATAGCATTTGGGATTTTGAAAATCAAGTTGGATGGCCAGATATTGAGGTCGACCTATCATTATTTTATAGGCATTTTTTTTTTCACTGTCTTTTCCACTCTCTTTTCCTCCATCAAATGGATTTGCATTTTTTATTCTATTTTTTTTTTGATTTTTGGCTTTATTTTGTGTTTTTATGAAAGAGTTTTGTTCCGTCTATCTGGCAACATCATCCTAGTGCTTTGAATTAAGATTTATTAAATCTTTAGTCAATTTAGATTTAATAAGGCAATTTTATATTTGTAAAGTACTAATTGAAAACACTGTGGTTTAGCATTTATTTGAAAGATCTCAGCTAATAATGAATCAAGATTAGAACACACTGGAAATGTATTGATAAGTGCTTATTCAGTAAATCAATTTTTTTTAAAAAAACACCTCACTATAGTATTTTATAATTACCTTTGTTGTAGTCCAAGGACGGATCTCCATGAAATGATAGACCTGTGGTAAACTTCAGGAACTGTTACAGTCAAGTGGCCATGTGGATCATTCTCTAGCACTCATGTTCAGCCCCTGCTGAAGTTGTAGCTTAAAAATCTTTGTATGATAATAATAAACCTGCAATTGCCTAAGCCACATCTGCTTAGGAGGTTAAATAGCTAGCTATTCCCTTGTTAGGCTAAAGCTCTTTTGCTTATGATTTTCCTCCTCTCCTTGCTGTCTCCTCAATGTCTTTCGTGAGACTTTTGGTCTCTTTTCTCTTCCCATTGGTTGGCCAACTGATACTGTTCCCTACAAGAACTGCTCACATTACAGCTTTCTTCAGCTTCTTGCCTGTCTCTTGCTCTTGTTAGCACTAACACAGTCTTTGTCCCTCATGTGCCCTTGTGTCCTCAAGGTGACTTATGGTTAAGTCTAGTCTGTCAGGATTTTTGAAGTCTCTCCCAGCTCGGGAAATGCAGGAGGGGATTAGTGCAGAAGGTGGTGTGGGTCAGGATGGCAGTGTGAGGTTGAGTCTGTAGCACCGATGCTACAGCAGAGATATGAGTAGGAGCTGGAAAGAGTGAGTGTGATGGGCATGAGAACAGTCTGAGGATAGGTGAAGTTAAGATGTTCTGGGTTGGAAGAGGCAGAGGGATCTAAGGCAAGAAGAGTAGGGAGCTGAGGGCTCAGTGTGAAAGAGCAAAGTAGGTGCTTTGGACCCAGCAACACTTTATCACACCCCAGGAGTACCAGCCTCACAAGTTACAGGCCCAGAGGCTCCTCTAGAATGGTAGCTTAATGGAAAGACTGATTTTGACCTTCGAAAGGAAAACCCTGGCTGTAGTGGATCATAGTCTCCTTTTACTTTGTTGTCTTAAACACAAGGGGGCACCTCAAGCAAGAATCTAATGTCATCGCAAAGACTACCAAGCCTTCAGTTTAGCAATGCCACGTTTCCTTCCTCAGCTTCAGTCTGAATCTTCTCCAGATTAAAAAAACCCCAAAACTCTTGTTTCAGTTTATTATATCAGTAAGCTAAGTAGTTAATTTAAAGGGAATCTAAAAGGATTTAGAAAGGAGTTTTGAAAAGTGGGAAATATCCACCTGACCTTAACTCAGGAGCGCCTATTAATGCTTCCAAAATATAATTACCATGGCAAAGACTCTATTGTGATACAAAATAAAACTGGCATGGAAGGCAAAGCAAAAGATATAAATAGAATGGGAATTTTGAAGTATGATCAAGAAACTGAATCAATCTTCTTTAATTTGTTCAATGTTTAAATATGGGGTATTCACATATGTACTGTTAAATAGCGATAGTTTTATAGAGGTTATCCTCAGCATAAGGTGGGGCAGACTTTTACCTGCTGACTGTGTTTATATGATATCAAAAGGCAACCTGTACCAAAAGTTTTTCATTTAATCCGTCTTTCACCCAAAAAAGTTCAAATGGAGTAAAATTTAAACATGTTACTCCCCAGCATGTTTTGAAAGCAATAGTTAAAACATTCTTTCAAAAATATACTTGCATCACTTGGATGTGAGGGAGCGTCACATGATGCTAATTTTTCTTTTAATGTTCTGCTCTGCACCTCATCGTTGGACTAAATGATTTGTAAAAACCTTGATGTCTTTTCAAACTGTCTTGTGTGGGTGGGCAAGAGGCAAATGTTTTTTCTAAATATTGAACCATACTGGATGTTTGATTAAAGCATTGTAATTATGAAGAGACTTGCAGGACATCTTGAGTGTAACAAACCAGATTTGCAATTAACTTTTGCAGTACATCTCCAGAGCAGCTCACCTTCCCATTTTACCTTGCAGTTGCATTAATCTGGGGAAGTGATTTTGCAGAGTCATTGTATGGGCATTGATCTGCTGTTCTCTGGAGATTGGTTCAACCCTCGTGAAAAAGAAATTACCATTCTTGGGAATTTCCTGTAAATTAAACTGTAGATAAGAAGCCCAACTTATGCTGCTTATATGAACACAAGTTCTAAATGCCCCTGTGAGAGATTTTGGTCACTGGAGTTGGTAACACGCAGGTTGTGTGTGGTTGTGTCTAAGCAGAACCTGCAGAGCTTCCCTTTGGAAGTGGCCAAAAATATTAATATATTGTGTGTGAAATGAATAACAAATACTTCCTGCTGTGACTTCAGATAGCTGAAGACAGGATACAGTTAACGTAGTTTATATAAATTAAGTATGTTAGCCGAAGGATTATTTAAATGAATTTTAAAGTGTTCGTTACTGTTCCAAATACAACGGCTTTTAGTTTTTAATCTTCGGAATGTTTTTCCCTGGCATTTTTTATGTAGGTATGTATGACTGACTTTCATAAGCCTCCATGTAAGTGTTTCTGCTTTTCAGGTGTGCATATAACTGTTGATATCTGGTTCATTTCCAAGTTGCCGTGTTTTACTATGGAATAGGATGTTTCTGAACAGTCTGCTTCTGAGTCTGTAATCTATATTTCTCTTAAATTTTTAGAGAAATCCAGTATTTCAAAAGGCAATAGCATTTTTTTTGCTATTGAATATAGCTTGATGTCTTTTAGTCATTTAATAATGGCTGGTTTTTATAGATTGACTTAATTAATAACGGAAAGGAATTATATCCAGAGAAATGCATGGTAGGTAGCATGGTAGCACATGCATATGTGTAGATATGGAAACCAGACATAAACCATAAAAGCATTCATTCAGCTATTTATAAGGTCAGCTCATGGAAAAAAATTGTATCCTGCTTACAATGACAGATAATAAACTGAAGACGGTACATGTAATACATGCTACTTCCCAAAATAATGTCACATCTTATTTTCCTCAAAATTACTTAAACATAAGAATAATTGACATTGAACTTTTTTCCTCCAAGCAGATGTAATTAACTCAAATATCACTGAATTAGAGGTTTTATCTACAGTTTTGATGTAAAAAATAGGATTAAAAGGAGGTAGGGGAAAATGTGGTAAGTAATTACAGTTAACTGTAATTTCTCTTATAGAGCAGACAGATTTCAGGATGACAGTGTTCCTCATTATAGCACTTCTGGCTTTGCTATTTTATTGCTTTATAAATATTTTCATTTTTAATCTCAACCTAATTTAGCTATCTCATTATTCCTTATGATCCTTTTGATTCAGGATGCAGAATAGAAAACTGCGACTCCTGCTTTAGCAGAGACTTTTGTACCAAATGCAAAACTGGCTTCTACTCGCACAGAGGCCGCTGCTTCCGAGGATGCCCCCCTGGATTTGCAGCCTTGGAAGAACTTATGGAATGTGTGGGTGAGTCTTCTAGTCCAAAAGTTCTGCTCTATTGCCGGCTGGCTGGGTTTGACTACCTGTGACACCATTTTTAAGCTGATGCTTAGTATTTTCTATGAAGAAATATTCATTAATGGATTGTGTCTGAATCTCTTTACCAATAGTAGTAGTTGTAGTAGTAATAATAATAATAATGATAATAGTTCCCAAAGTTTGAAATATTACATTACTGGGAACACTGCTCTGTTCTGCGTCAGAGCGTTCTGTCCTCTTGGCTGTAAATCACTTTGTATGAGGATTTATAACTCAGACTTCGTAAGATTTCAGGAAGGCCAGTTTTTGCATTAGAGCTTTAATTCCTGGTGTCCTTGGGTTCTCATCCTCACAAAGTTAGACGCTCGTTTTACCTTTTACTAAGCCCAGAACCCAGTGTCAGGGCAGATGATTGAATTCCTCTTACATCTGGGCTTCAAATTCACTTTTACTTTCTCTGCAGCTCCCCTCTTTTCCATTAGCAAGTAACAAATATAAACAACCAAATAAATGTTTTTAGTAGAAATTTACTGTATAACTCTGAGCCAGCATTGGCAGTTCTCGCAATATTTCTCAAAGCTCAATTTGGTGTCAATCTTGAAACCTGGGAATTGTGTCAGAACAGACTCTTTCTTTCAAGAGTATTCCTTACATTTCATGATGGAGAGGACCTGGAAGTGTGACCTCTTGAGCTTTGCAAATCCAGGTGACAACCAAATAGGATTTATTTATTAAAAAGAGAAAAATTTAAATCTGTCTTATGATTTCAGGAGAGTTTTTGAATTTTCGGGGCTGCCATGATGTCTATACAGGGAGATTGATAATCTGACTGTTTTATGCTGAGGATGATGTAGGCTAAAAAGATTATTTCAGGCTTTGTAAAATACTCGAAGTTTTTGCTTGTTAACAGTGAAGCTTTTAGGTGGTGTTTTCCAATAGTGTATTCTTACTAATTAAAAAAAAAGAGAAAAAAAGAAATAAAACCCAGTAGAATCGCTAACTTGTGTTTTCTTTTGCTTTATCAGAAGGCTGTGAAGTGGGTCAGTGGAGTGAGTGGGGAACTTGCAGCAGAAATAACAAAACATGTGGATTTAAGTGGGGCCTGGAAACGAGAACAAGACAAATTGTAAAGAAGCCAGCGAAAGACACGATACCTTGTCCAACCATTGCAGAATCCAGACGGTGTAAAATGGCCATGAGGCATTGTCCAGGAGGTAAGTGTAGTCCATGTCACAAAAATCTTTATGAGCTTTCCTTAACTGAAATCCTGTTTCTAACTTGAAAACAGAGCTATTTCTTCCCAGCTGAAGGGGAAATCCTGTCTGTGCTCTGCCAGACAAGGCTGAAAGGCAGCAGTACTACGGCAGTCCTGACTTGTGCAGCAAGACTCCAGGGAAAGGCTTGTCATGGGAGCAATCAGTGTCTCAGTAGACTGTGAAACTGTGTTTTTCCTGGTGCGGTACTGAGGCTTTTTCAAAGAGGTGCCTTGTGGAAGAACCATAATAGGTTGCAGTTGGAGCTTCAGCATGAAAACAGTAGTGGTGATGGAATAACTAATTGCTCTGCGTGTTGCAGGAAAGATCCTGGTTCTAAACCTCTCCGCAGGCAGCACACCCAGTGCTGTTGAGATGGGTATTTAAAATAAATGAATTTATTTACATACAGCATTGTTAGCTGGAATGTGTTACTTCTTCTGGATGTTGTAGATCACGGCCAAACTATGCTAGACATGATACAAGCAGAACAGTGATAGATATCAAGCTTTTTATCATGAAACCAGCTTATGGCAATTACCACAAGTAGATAAAATGAATAATCAAATTTATCATGGTGTTCTAAGACTTAAGTAGTGATGCTAATTTCAAACAGGAAATGGAGTTTCAAATTTGTGGTCAGTTTTGTAAACCTCAAAGTGGAGACACGTCACTGGTAGAGAGGAGTTTTTGTTATCTTTTAAATTGAAATTATTAACCTTTAACTTGTGCAGACTGAAAATTTACAGGGTTTCAAAGTTTGTACGAGAGGTGGATGATCAACAGGTGATAAAGATGCCACTCCTTTTGGAATCAGAGGACTAAAGAAACATTCAAGCTTGAAGGGGTTTCCAGAGATCTCTAGTCCAAGCCCCTGCTGCAAGCTGGGTCAACCATGAGATCAGACAAATAAAAAGGGGTAAAGTGTTGTAGAGTCCTGAGAAAAGGCATACCCTATTGAGTAAGCTAAAATTGAAATAAAATTTAGAATAGGTACATATAAGTATGCTTTGTGTTCTGGGATGGTTGAATATGTCTCTCTTGGCTTTAATGTACCGCCCACCAGTATGTGTGAAAATTATACGTAAAGTTTTAACTTACCGATTAAATTTGTGCAAGCTTCATTTTTGTCTCTAGGACCCTGACACAATCTGAAAGAGAATATAAAGTTGATTCTCTGTTATCCAGGTTAACTGAGCCTGTTATGCAGCCTTCCTCCCTGTCCCACTCCCTATAGTCATACACACGTGCATGCGCGCATAGTGCATAGTCGTGGTGGTACATTGTACCACTATGTACCACCACTCATAGTAGTGCGTTGTACAGCGCAGTTAGCCTGCAACCTAAATAAACTCAAAGACATTGAAGAGTGGAAGCTACAAAATGAACATCTCTAGAGGAAAGAAAAAGAAAAGGTAAAAATCAAGGCTGATTTGGGCTGCCAGGGTATGTGTCCCATGGCGTCTTTGAATTTGAGTCAGCTGCATCTACATCAAAGTAGCTACACTTGCTAGTGCTTGCAGCATGCTGAGGTGGATGAGCTATTCCAGTTACTTCTAATAAATTCTGAAGCCCAGATGGGAGTAGTGATCTGGGGAAATGTTTTACTGCTAAAATGGGAGGAAGAAAAAAGAGCCTCTACAAAAATCTCTAGTCAATATTTTCGTTTTTTGCTGTTCAGATGCATGAAGTTTAGCTTGTAGTGGAAAATTTGAGAAAATTGCAGAATATTTTCAATTCAACTCCATGTGGTAGAAATTCAGTCGTTTATGTAGCCAGTGTGTAAGGAGGGAGGTATTTTATAGATGCAATGGCTGGCTTCTGTATAAAATCCTGGCAAGTAGAAATTTACAGGTGTGGGTTTAGTCTTGATAATTCAGTTAGGATACAAATTATTCAAATTATTGTAAATAGTTTGAGAAATGTGCTGAAGTGGAGCACAGTATTTATGAATGCTGTAGCATGCTCAGCTGTGGTGATATGGAACTATTGAACATTCATACCTGTTTGTAGCGTATTCTCTTATTATCAAATTTTCTTGTCCAGCAATTCAAGTCACTGATCAAAGGTTTACCTCTCAAATTTAATTTTTTCAAATGCATAGCGTTGGGCTTTCCTAGTTTATTATATTATGGGAATATTATGGGAAGTATATTATGGGAAGTTTATTGCCTAGTGCATATCAAGCAAGGTCTTTGACCAGACCTCTGCCTTTTTTTCACTACATATCAGGAAAGTTATTGCTGCACAAACAAATTCAGTGTGAAAGGCTTGTAGTACTCTTTTTCATAACCATGGGCTCCAGTAAATCCTAAAGATTACTCTCCTGTCCTCCCATGGCGTGGAATTCCCTGCTGTGTTTTCAGAAAGAAAAATAAATACGTACAAAACTGTAGATTTGAACTCTCCACACAGAATGCTGATGCTTAATACTGCTCCTGTGCAATCATATAAAACACCGGCCAGAGCATAAACTCCTTTCTCTCTCCTAAGAAATTCCCAGGAGGGAGTGTGTTAGTGGTGTTTTAGGTGCCTGGGGTAAGTCTTCCCCAGGCCTGGTTACCTATGCAGGTGAGGAAGCCGCATAGATTGTCCTGTTTGAAACTCCTACTTCATAGTCTGTTTTAATTATGCTTATGTACACGGCTGATCTAAGATCCCATTCCTTTATGATATTTAATTTAGTTAGAAGGTTGCCCCATTAGACGCTTGAAATGTTTTGTTGCTTATTTAATCACTATGAAGTAGCGGAAGGCAGAGACACTGGTTACAGGGAAGCTCAAATCAAGCATATCCTGGCTCTAAGGAAGAGATTCTGTGTTTTTAAATATATGATGTTTTCCTAATGTTAGAAATATTGCAATTGAACTTTTAAACTGAAGAAATAAGAGAAACATATAAGGTTAGCACTACTGAAGAATTATAATCCCTGTAAATGTTGGTTGAAGGGCTGTTAATAAATCCTTTCTTCCTGATGTTCTCAGTACATAAGCTTGTATAAATGTGTAGGATAAGTATTGGATTATACAGCTAAAATGACTGTAGATTGTGATGGACTAAACTGAGCACAGGAAGTAAGGATATTTTTGGTAGAACAGGGTTAAATAAAGTGCTTTTGACACATGCTTTCTACTTCTGTACATTTTACAGTTCCTATTTATCGTCCATGCTACAGAGAAACTTCGGAAAGTTTTTTACATGTTTGCAGAAGAAGTGGAGTTAAATTCAGTTTTCCTACAAACTACTTCATTTTCATATTTATCAGGGATTGAGATGTTACCCATCTGGCCATATGGCTGTGGTACAAATTTAGTTGATGGAGAAGGATTCTTTATCACTTTCCAGGTATTTGCAGAGTTGTAGAGATTCAAGCTGGAATGCAAGTGAAAGATGATTTCATTTCTTTCCTACTGAAGCCAGCAACATAAGAGGATACTCTGCTTTCAAATACGTTACTCAGTGATATTTTCTTATTGTCAGTACTACTTGATTTAACTGTTATTACCAGATGGGAATGTCACATTTGTGTATCTGTTCATGTTATGTATGTTACCCTGTGGCTTGGGTGTAACATGACTCATACAATGAGAGGTTGGACTTAGAAAAATATGACTTGGATCGTTCAGGCCACCTCCTACTCATGCTGGTCTCTTCCTGATAAGGAATTTTCTCTTCTTTAGCTAAAAGCAAATAAAAAAAGAATTTTTTAAAAAGAGTGATTGTGTTACAAACAATGGGGAAATTAGCTGGCAGAAATGTTCTATGGACTGATAAATCTTGCTGTCTTGAAGTTTTCCCGTGTATTGATTATAAATACTCTCTTTTTGCATGTTCCCCATGTTCACCTCAGTAATTACTCCTCTTTTGTTTGTACCCTTGAGGAACTTGCAGATTGGTCTCATGTTTCATATTAAGTATTACACAGGCAAGCAAAGCAGCTTTCTACTTCTTTCATCGGACTGCAGTTCTTCAAGCTGTCCGATACATGAATAGTACTCTGTGCCAAACACTTATTATTTCTAGTACAAATCATGATGCCATTTATGAATGCTTATATCAGACATGAACAAAGAGATATGAAGATGGGATGTATGTCTGCATTAATTTCCTGAGCTGAAAAGGGGGAAGGCAGCAGCACAAGTCATGAGGCTACAGTGGGAGGGAGTTCTTGCGTTGACACAGGCCTGTAATTGAATGGACTTCATGCCGGTTGATGGATTTTGGGGGCTTTTTATGCAGTAATTTTTCTTCTTTTGATTGCTAAAATAGAATTTAAGACTTCCGGAAGAGCAACGGTAAAATGACCCAATCAGACTTTCTGTCCTTATACTTCAGTTACATTTCATTATTAATATTCAGAAATTATGACTGTAAAGACTAAAAGGTAAAAGAAGATATACTTAAGTACAGAAAGCTAATAAATATGCAAAGCTGCAAAATGCATGTTAACTAAGTATTGTGAGGTTTTTGTAGTCTGATAAGCTACTAGTGATACGGGAAACAGGGAGTTAATGATCCTGGTTTGCAAAGGATAGATGATATTTAGAGTAAAACTGTACATAAACTTTGGTGAAGACACTGCCTATACACTTAGATCATACTAAACTAGCATAATTTCTAATAGAATTGTGTTACAGGTATAGTTATCTCTAGTAGGTAAGTACTTTCCCCTTCTCTAAAGTGGCATATTTTGTCTGAGAGCGAATGTTATACAATTTCTGGCTTTGACTTGACAACCTGCAGCAAAAAGGGTCAAAAATGTTCTTACGTCATCCCTCTCCTCCTCCCCCTGGAAGTTTGGTGCTACCTACATTTGTTTTCTTTTGAAACCTGTCAAAGGAAATCTGGATTTCTCTCTGAATATAAACAAAGATTTACTTAGGAGAGACTAACTGAGGAATCTTTAGTTGTGCAACAAACAAAATCATAGAATTATTGAATAATACAGGTTGGGAGGGACTTAGGGAGGTTACATAGTCCAACTTCCTGCTCAAAGTATGGTCAGCCAAAGTGGTCCGGGCTTGTATCCAGTCTGGCCTTGAAAATCTTCATGTATGGAGTCTGCACAACCTTTCTACACAAATATATTGCAGTGCTTTACGGCCCTCATGGTGAAAAAGTTTTTCTTTATATCCGATGTGAACTACTGTTGTATCAATTCATCTGATGTCTCTCATCCTCCCACCATGCACCATCATGCAGAGCCTGACTCTGTGTTCTTGATGACCTCCTCATAGGTACTGGAAAGCTCACCAAAGCCTTCTGTTCTCCAGGCTCAACAAACCCAGTTCCTTCGGTCTTTCTTCATAGGACAAGTACTCCAGCTCCCAACCATGTTGGTGAATCTGTGCTAAACTCTATCAATATCTTTCCTGAACTGAGGGACCCAAAGCTGCATGTGGTATTCCAGATGTGGCCTAATGAGTATCAAATAAAGGGAGATGATCACTTCCCTTAATCTGCTGTCAGGCTGTCTTAACAGGTCAGCAGATTGAGGGAAGTGACCATTGCTACCAGGGCACATAGCTGGCTCATGTTTAGCTCAAGTTTCAGCAGGACCCCTCAGGTCCTTCCCAGAAGAGCTTCTCCCCAGCCAGTCAGTGCCCAGGCCGTATTTTTTCAGGACGTACTTCCTTTCCAGATGCAGGACTTTGCACTTGTCTTTGTTGAATTTCATGAGGTTCCTTTCAGCTACAATGAAACTCTTCTTAAGTGTGAAATAATAAAAATGAAAGCTCAAAATAAATGTAGTACCGGAACTCAGTGAGTGGTCTTTGTGATCAGACTGGTGATTACGTTCTTTCAAGCTTTTTGACTGCATCTACACTGTAGTGCCCAATGTTGAAAAGTTTGTAAGCCAGGATGCTTTTGAGACCTTCACTTATACATTGCACTTGTAGTCGGTCTCGGTGTACAATGCCTACAAACACTGTCTACCCTTTGAGAGTCAATGCTAGGGCTTTTCCTAGGTGAGTCTCAGTAAACATCGCCACCACATTTTTTCTCCTGTTGGTCATATTATGTTGCCACAGGAACGGATAGCCTAAGTGGCAAAGACTGGTCCAGGAACAGCAAGAACTGTTCTCCAGAAGGACAGTTGAGCACTTGGCTAGATTGGTCCGGTAGACCGTGCGGTCACCGTCCTTGAAAGTTTCCAAGACCTGACTGGACAAAGCCCTGGACAATCTGGTCTGAATGGTCTTGATCCTACTGAGAGCAGGAAGTTGGACTGGGGACGAACTGGGATGATTTTGTGGCTGTGAATGGCATAATGTGCTGTGGGTTTAGGCTGAAAGAACACTGTTATTCCTGTTTGAGCTTTGCAAAATTTCTGGTATCTTCTACTCCCAATTAGAGAGAAGCTGAAATGACTGGTCATGGTTAAGAGATCTCAGCACTGTAATTTGGCCTATTTTTATTAATGTTGAAATAATATGCAGAGTATGTCTAGTGTTTTGAATGTAATGTTAACTGTTGTTCCATGCATTTCCGATTTTAGCTTTAATCAGGATAAAAGCTTAGTTGGAAGTGCTGATTTTTTAATTTACTTTACAATTATTTGACCTGCTCACTTAATTGTCTTTGGCTGAATGCTACACACTTCTAATTTCAAAATCTTGCATAAGATCTAAAAGATACATAGCACAATGTACCTTTATTTTAAGTTAATGCTCCATGGCAGTCTATGAAAACATTGAAAGACCAGCAGAGGAACCATAGAGATGCAGATATAGAGCCGGATTTTAGTTTTAGAGCTGCTTTGACTTTTCAAATATTAAAGAAAAGTCCAGTCTAACTTGTTGACATTTGTTAGTAAACTTGAGGATTTCATTCCATTGTTAGTTAAGTCATGACATAAATGTATGTGACAAGTTACAGATAAAAGAAAATGATCCTACTTAGAAAAGATTATCTTGGTAAGTTGGGGCATCATCTGAAGAGGGATGGTAACGAACAGTAAACATTATGTTTTTGGGAAAGACGACAAGATTTACAAACAGTAAGATCTTACTGCTTTGGTTAGTATTACGTGAATCTTGAAGACACTGGAATATTATTTGTTGTTGTAATACTAAAAACTAGAGTTTACAAGTCTTTATGAGCATTTTAAACGAGACCGTAGTACATAGAATTTACAACAATATGCTGTCATTGCCTACTACAGCTCTTTGTTAATTTTGCAGTAGCATTGGACCAAATCTGTCCCTTTTTTGCCCTGGGCAGACAAGTAGAAACTGTATTAAGTGCAACTCCACTAAGTGCTGTCTCTGCTAGAATATTGGTATCACCAAGCAGGCTTGCCTCCTTGGTGTATTTTGTGAGCACTAATGACACTCTGACCAAGAAGACTTGGCCTTGCCTTGTCTGAAAATACAACCTGTTATTTTCAGTTACAAAGCATAACTCAAAGCTTTGGAAGGAAAAAAGAAAAATACATTTCAGCATCAGCGGAGAGCTTAAAAGAACTAAACTACACCAAAGACACTTATTTGCACAGTGTAGGATGGGAAAGTAATAGTAATGAGCAAATATTTTTGTGACTGTTTTAGTTGATGGCCATTCTGCACATTTTGTGAAGAAGCTAGCAAGTGGGAGCAAGAAGGGACAAGATGAATGAAATCTGGAAGCTTTCCAGAAAACAAGAACTGTTTTATAGTGTGGCTTAACCCTCGGAGCATGGCACGCTTGTTAGTATGTTTGTTCAGGATACAAGCTTTTGTCAGCTGCAGAATCTGCTTGTCTGGATTGTCAACATCTGCTTCGTACAGAGAATGTTGTGCTCAGAGTATTAAAATGTTGGGGTATTTTTTCTACCTTTTAGCTGATCACATTCAGAAGGGACTGCTGCAGGTGAAAACTGATAGTAAAGGAAATCTAAACCATAAGGAAAATAAAACCCGTAATACTGCTCATTTCAGTGAGAGTGCCTGCAACTAGATTTTAAGTATTTTAAATTCAGGCACATAGGCAAGAGGTATAGTTATGTTATCAATAGTCCGTAAGTTTTTGCCAGGTTCTGAAAAGAGCACAAAGGTTGTCATCTCTGGTAACAATAAAAAAAAATCAAAATTGAATCATAAGTAGTTCAGGTTGGAAAGGACCCCAGAAGGTCATTTAGTCCAGCCTCCTGCTCAAATCAGGTCAGCTGTGAGAAAACCAGGATTAGCTATTAGTCTGACAATCCTCAGAGATTAAATATTTTCCCTGTTTGGTCATAGCTCTGTTCCTCTTCATATGCTTATTTGTGAGATGATGATTTATAAATTATAGGAAAATTGTGGGGGTTTTGTTTGTTTCAAAGTGAAAAACACAGAAATACACAGCAAATTGTAATTACATTTGCATTCATTGACATTTAGATGTGCGTGCATGTATGTACCTGTATTGGAGCACTTCCATACCTGGTGCCTCTTAGATTTGCAGATGAAAGTTATGCAGTGCACCTCTCAGCTGATAGGATACTATAAAGTAGCTGAAACAAGGCAAGAAATTCTGATTTTTCTTTTCTGCATTAGAATATATAGTATTTTATATGAGGTTTTTTTCTTAGAAACAAAAAAAAATATACTGGTATTTATGTGTTTATCTTCTTTAAGTGTTCTTCTGTAACAGTGTTCTTCTCCACACTTTCTTATCAAAGCAGTAGAGAAAATTAAGATGTGTTAATGATAAAACATAAGCAGATACGTTCTTTCCTTTACGGCTGATGAATAACAGATCTGTTAGCTCCTGACAACCCAGTATGACATGTTGATGCTCACAGCTATAAGACAGAGATACAGAAAGATTATTGTACAGAATGTGCATTAATGTACATGTGATTCATGTACAGAAAGATTGATGTAAATATTATTTTTCATACAGTGTAATTCGTGTGTTATTTGGTCATATGAATGAGGAAATAAGTGATGGACTGAATCTGTGAAATTCTGTTCTGAAACTTCCCTTACAAACAAAACGTTTCAGCTGAATTTGTGTCGCAGCACTTTAAAAAAATGAACCCACAAACCCCACCCAAGCAACAAAACCCCTGAATACATGCAGAAAAGAAAATGCCTACACGTGTGAGCTAGGAGACTACATAACTGTATTGCACATGCATTTGATTAATATTCATTAAAATGAGTTCAAGTATAAACCTAGTGTGACTTTTAAAAAATTGCTGTTGTTTTTCTGTTACGCTGTTGGAAGCAATCCATTCCTTAGTTATTTTCTAAAGGGAAAATGCAATCTGATTAGACTCGTTTCTGAAAAATAGTTAGAAGTAGTTTTTATAAGCTATGTAAACTTGAACATCAATTTGAGTAGTAGTTATGTTTAATTCTAAAACCAAGTACTATCGGGCAAGGACCCAATATCCAGGTTTCCTTCGCAGATTTTACGGGAATGACTCCACTGTTATTAAATTACATCACATTGCTTGATGGTCTAGATGGCTCTCAAAGCTCTGTGAACAAGATATGGCCGTTTACTCATCCTCCTCTGTTATCTATGCATCTGAAATAAGGTCAGTTAAATTAAGTGGCTAAGCAATTACGTGCTCTGAAAAATATCAACACTTATTGAAAATAACCCTTCCGAGATTTAGGTAATTTAGATGATAACTGTTCAGGATTTGGGTTGGTATTTTCCTTGAAACTGGTATGGTGGCTCTTGCATGGGAGTTGAGACAGCTTAATATTAAGTCACAATGCTCCTACAAAACATTTTTGCTGTTTTAGTCTGGATAAATATTACTATTGGTTACAATTGCAATTATTAAAATCGGTGGGTTTGTGTGAATATGGTGAAATAATACATTACTTAAACTGAAACCTGTAACTTAGCTTAGATATAAGTAACCTAAATTTCCTTGGAGTGCTGTTGTAGTGAAGTGTGGTTTTGGTTTGGTTTTATCTAACTGATGGGTTAGGTTTTTAAAGGTATTAAGAGGCTTTGTTCTCTTTGAATTAAGCAGAATTTAAAAATGCATGGTTCATTTTAAGACTAGAAAGAAAATCTGTCTGAAGTGACCTTTAGAGGGTACTTTTCATGACTTAGCAAAACACTTCTGTGGAAAAAGGTTGCTGTCATCTGATTTCTCCTTTAGTTTTCCTTCTTCAGTACCACTGCCCAAAACATATCTTGTGATGGACTGTGTATACCCGAGTGCAAGGTTTTAGCTCTATGTACCTTGTCAGGACAATTCAGCCCCTGGAATTTTATGATTGTTTTATCATACTGCAGCATGATACATTTTGAATTCATTTTCCAAGGATTATCAGGGAGTTACTGGCAGTGCAGAAGAGCCAACTCACGAGCATTTTTCCCTTCCTTCTGAATATAAATTGTCCCTTCAATCCTCCTTTTTATTTAAAGTAATAGGAAATATTTTCTTGGGAAGACTTTCACATAGTTTTTTCTAATCATTAAAAGGTTGTATGCACAATTTATTTATTGCCATTATTATATCTTAGACCAGATAAGTACTTTCAACATGTGTGTTTTCTTAAGTATATTGTATTTCAGAAGTAGCATGGTTATCATGTGGTGCAGTATCTCCTATGGGAGTTATCTGTTTTTAATGAATAATCAAGTAAGTATCAGAGTGTAAATCCGTGTAAATGACCAGAGTGCGAGTTAGAACCGTCCCATGGCAATTATACAGTTCAGGGTTGCTTAAAAATGCTGAAGGAGATCCAGCTGTTAATCCACATGGAAATACAAATACTGGAAAGAGCTGTAGCTGATCCAAGTCCACAGATTGAATATGTCCATAAGATGTACTTGACAAATTTTATTGTGCATGCCATTATGAAGTAAATGCTGTTGGCTTTTGTCTTTTGCTCATTCTGAAAGTGCAATCCATATGTAGGAGGAAAAGCCATATACTTATTTCTGATTCTCAACCAGAGAGCTGATTTTGTACGTTACAGTGTCAGTCATTTCAGTCACAGCACAGAAACGAGCAAACACTCACCTACCTGAGATTATATTTTCCTCTCTGAGGATTAATCAGTAAGGCATAGATCTATGTGCAACCTCTCCCAAACCACAGACCTGGGTATGGCAGGTCTGGAGACCTTCAGGTGTGGCACAACTAAAGAGCTATCAGCTTTGCTCATTTTTAAGGATTTATGAAGGCTTTCCTTGCACAAAAGTATCTTCCTAAGTAACAACGTTGTTAGGCTGTACAGATATTATTTGTTTTCATAACATTGATACAAGGGCCACATCCTCACATACTCCTTTTTGTTTGGACGTTTTCGATATCCTTCAGGTTTTGTACAGTTCATCTCTCCAGCAGAACACGTACTCCAGCAGAACGTTGTTACAGCAGTGTTTGGATATTGGAAGTTATTTTATAACTAATGGCAACTGTGACTGAGGTAGAAAGACTTCACCGTACTATAATATTTAGAAAATATGCAGTATTTGTTTGCAATATTTAGATTCTATCTGCCTCATCATCCTTAAGGATGCTGTAAGAAAACATGTGTATGACCCTGAATGTTGGGCCTTGCTCTGCAGGACTCGCTTGGTGATGTCTAACCAGCTGTGACAGAAATGAAATTCTTTGGTTGCACATGTGATTGCGGACAGTTAAATTATCTGTTTAAGTAGATAAAGCTTTTCACCTGAGACATAACTGAGTGCATACTCCTTGCACAGTACCAATGCAAAGTAAATTATCTAAGTATGCATCACGCTCTGACTTGCAGTAGGCTAGCAGTGTACATGCAGCTAGCTACAGCTGCTTGGCTGTTAAGCTGGGAACTCATTACACTGCTGTAACTAGATTGACTGGGATGGCCTGTCTGTACCCTTTATAATAGCTTTGTTCTTCTGGAGAATCATTTTGGATGCTCTGTGGCCTGCTTGCTTGATAGCTATAACCTAAGGTAGCCTAAAACAGGAGACCCATGGATTCTGGCTGAATTCAGCAGAAATTGTTTGCTCCAATCCCACAACCAGACGGGGCAAATCTGGAGAGTAAAGAATCCAGCAAAGAGGAGGAGAGAGAAAAGAATGGGAGAAACATCAGTGAGGGCTGCTTTCACCTCTTTAACTCTTTGGGCAGAAAAAAACCCACGTCGGGATATTTGAGTCCCGATTAATGGCTTTGTTAGCTGAGTGCAAAAGGTAAAGCCTATCCACCCATGCTGCTTCACTGACTCGTTTCCTATGCCTTTTAAAACCTGACACACAATGGGCACGTCTGCAGTGATGTGTGGTTCAGAGGCTTCCAAGCTGGTGCTGCATGAGGTAGCTCAAGAAACAGAAACTGTTTAAGAGTGTCAGCATAATGCTGTGCAAGGGTTAATTACCCCTGCTGAGAGACAGGATTTATTAGATCTGGCACAGTGCTGTGCAGATGTAATGTTTTCAGGCCATGAGGTACTATGTTTATGATAAAGAACTGTGATTTGCTGTATGGGTGCATAGCTCATGAGTGCTAACTTGGGGAATTGTTCTCTTGTGGGGTTTATTCCTGTCAAATAGTTGTCACAGAGGGGCTCACAAAAACTCTGGAAAGGGACGCAGCTCAATTCATAAATGCAGCATCTTCCAGTACTCTGCTGTAGTACAAATTTAGTTTAATTAACTTGCACAAGCTGGCTACAGAGTCAAGTGGGAATGCCAATAAGGAATAGGTGGAGGAGCAATCTCTCCAGCTGCTCCCCCTTGATTGAATTGCCATCAGTGTTAGAACTAGACTGGAGTCAACTGCACTGTTTTAAGACTGTGCTGTGGAAATCCTTTCTAGAGAGCTCCTAGATATGTCTCCATCTTTACCTCTCATGAGCAGCACAGAAGAAGGGGAATGGAGGAAGAGATCTGATGCTTTTTTAATTATTGCTTGGTTTTGCTTGTTTGGGGATCTTTTTGGTTTTTAGAGCTTTCTGAGATAATTTGAGATAATTTTACCCCATGTTGGAAAGCTTGGACACCATTGATTCCTGTAGTACGTTTTGCTTTGCACCTCAGTGGCGAATGAAAAGAACTTCCTCTTGAACAGTTTGAATTCCAGGTTTGTTCTGAAGAACTACAAATGTGAGTGCAGATAATATTTGGAAAAGGAGTGAGAATGCGAGCAGAGAAAAAGAGCAACAGAAAGCAAGATGATGAGCAGGCTCATGATAAACAAGCTCATGATGAACAGGACATCCCTACTCTGCATTGATTTTACGTGGTATTATAGCCTCACGTTAAAAATGGGTAGATTTAAATAATATTCTGGGCAGTCTTAAGAATGTATTAGCCTAAAATGAGTAGAAACATGTAAAATAACAATACAATACCACAGAGGTAACTCAGTACTGTACCTGTGTCAGTACAACATTCTGTACCAAATGGTCAAGGATATTAATTATGATGGACACGATAGTGCACCAATATGTTTGGTTCCCAAAGGGGCTCCTTTATGCCTTTATGCAATCAGTCCTCTCTCTTAAACATATTTATTTTGTGTGTCTAAACTGGCACAGCTTAGATTCTGAAGGGACCCCAAAAGTCTAATTTAAAGTGTCCTCCACTGACTTAGAATCTTACATAACCTTTGCTATTTAACGTGAGAGTTTATCAGGTTATGTTTCTTTATACAGCGTGAATCACGAAGAATGCTGTCGGAGTTGAAGTGAAGGCTGAGGTTACACAGCCTTGCGTGTCACCTCCAGGTTTGACACATTAAGCTTATGTTGTCCGCACCTATTTACTGCGTATAAATATTGCGGACACAGTGGCAAACTGTTAGCTCATCTTCTAGGACTATTCCTTTGAGATCTTTCTTCTTGTAGGACCTGATTGCCTGACTGTTCATGTATTTGTCCATTTTAAGCATTTTTACTCAAATTTTAATTTATTGGTTTCCAATGAGCACTTCTTGGCATTTTTAGCTGATCAGACACATAAGTCTGATGACTTCTGCAAACCTCGTACCAAGTCAGGCTCTCCTGGGCAGCAGAGAAGTGTGCAAGTATCTAGTTGCAAAGAGCAGCAGCAGTAGGACACCAATAAGAGCAGGTGCTTTACAGCATGTCAGATTTATTAGGAACTTTGTTTAAGAAGTTCAAACAAGGGGCATGATTTTCAAGCACCTATGTTTGAGTTGCACTGTCATGTAGCATAAAGGTCACAGGTATTTCCAATGACCTTAATATCCCATGATAACACCATAGCACACATTATAGTGAACTCCTGATGAAAATGACAGCCAGCTTTTAAATTATTCTGCTTCTCTGTCAGATACAAATGTTGAACATCTTGAATGCATTGCCAACTGTACAAAATGTCCAGCACAGTGAAAAGAGTACCGTAAAAACCGTCAAACATTTTTGCTTAATTTGTTCCTTTTAAAGTTGCACGATGAAACCGTAGCTGTTGACTAGACGCAAGTGCCAAGCAGCTTTGATCAGATCTAGCATAGCTGTCTTGAAGCTACATTGCGTTTAGCTTTAATACTATAGTATCTTCAATACTGACAACAGTACTAAATTTGTCTGCTACTTGAAATGACAAATGCCTAAAGGGTTTCTAAAACAAAGCTAGTTAAAAACTACCACAAAGATGGTTAAATTCCAGCTTTGTATTTTTGCTCTGAATTTATAGGCCAGATTATTTTCTTACCTCCTGATTTGCCATCTGTTTCTTATAACATCTAAAGTAGAAGAAACAACTTTTGTGAGGTCTAGGAAAGAAAGCCCACCATTTGGCCCAATGTAGAGAATAAATGTTAAGCATTGCAAACGATTGTGCAGGAGAGAGGCACTAAAAATCAGCTCACAACTCTGCCATATAGCACTAGGAGCGCTATATGAGTGGGACTATTCCAGTGTGTTTACAACAGAAGAAAAGAGATTGTATTTGATAACTAATGGCTGAAGAAATTTCTGGGCCATAAAAACTCCATCGATAAAAAATATCTACTGAGCAAGTCCTGGCTTCAAATCATTGCTCTGGTTAGGCAACTAGAATAGCTGGTGGAAGGTTTCTAGTTAACGGAAAGTAGTGTGGCAGGGTACAGGGAGATAAGTCTTGAAGCAAAAGGAGGTTGGTTTCAAGATCATTATGGACTGTCAGTTTCATAATACGAAATACTGACATTCTGATGTAATGGTCAGAATAATTTTTTTTGTAATCTTTGAAGGTGATTAAATATGTATTCTCTGCAGGATTTATGAATAGGTGCTATCAGCTGTAATTCGCAGCACTCAATACGTGATAATTCTGCCACCCGACTTTCTTAATCGGCTCTGCAATCCAGTGTCAGCTTGAGCATAGGCTGCAGTAATACCTCTTTTGAGAGCAGGGGAAGCCAGTGGATCATGAGTCCTAGACATATAAATGGAAAAATCCTGGGAGATAAAGTTCATATTTTTCTTGTAGCTGTGGCAAGGAAAAGGAGAAGAGGGATTTATCATTTTTGCAGAATTCAGTAATAGAGACAGCCCCAAACCCAGCAAAGGGTTTCCCAAGAAGTTTTATAACATGCTAAATATTTCTTTCAACTGGAGTTTTTTTATTAAATAAGTAATCGGCCTTAAAATTTCAAGCTCTCAAAAAAGGTTGATTCATGTGTCTTTTCCAGAATAATATTCTTTTGGGTGGAGCATGTTGTGAAAGAATGATATATTACTTTTCTCTTGATTTTCTTCCAACCATCTGAAATATTTTTTCAGGGAGATAAAAGAAATTCCATTTCTTTGGAGGGGAACATCCTCCCCTTTTATTACAGTGTCATAGGTTTACAGTATCTCAAACTGTGACTCAAGCTTATAAAGCGTTCACATCCTACTTCTTTGGGTGAGATACTTATCTGGAGTAGGTCAGTGTTGTTCTGTAGATGAGTTCCTATTGATCTCTCGTAGCATTGATGAGCATGAGCTTCTTGCTGGTTATTGCCAAAAGCAGGAAGTTCCTTTCCCCAAAGCAGGGGGATCTCAGAACTTAAAACCGAACTTAGAAAAGTAGCCAGAATGTAACTACAGTCCTTCTCACTTCATTGAGAAATTTTGGAACCTCTCTCTAATTCAGGGAAGGTTGTCCTAGAGGAAATTATGAAAAAAAGAAATGAAACCAAACCAAAAAACCCAACGCTTTGCCCAACGAGTTGAGTGTAGAATAAGAATTTAAATAGTATTGCTCAACTTGGAGTTATAACTGGCTGCATCAGTGCATGCACTTCAAAGCTGGGAGCAACATGTTGCCAAAGAACAACTTAATTTTTTTATTTTTTTAGGCAGTTGTCCAAGACAGCATCTCCTTATCATCTTTTGGGGCTATTAACATAGGGTGTGAATCTATTGAAAGGGATGTGTTTCATTTTTCTGTGTGAATGAAAATTTCATCTAATTGTAGAATTAACTGTGTAAACTCTCTAGAACTTTTCAATTTGTGGTAAAGCCATCATGTCAGCTCACTAGCAATTGAATTATTTTGTCTACCGTTTATGCCACTTATACTGATGTTTCTAATAGTTCTGTTCAAAGACAATAATAAGAGAACAGGGGAAGACCTTTTTACTGAGAACAATGTGATGTGGAAACCTTGGGCTTCTGCCTCAATCAAAAATGACTGATTTTGGAAAGACACATTTTCAGGAAGTGAAACTCTGGTACTATATCCGCATGGTGATGCTTCAGCTGCCAAAGGAAAGGTACGAATGCCCTGAAATGCGTAAGAATATTCATCCCCTGTGGACACTTGGAGAAAGCTCAGGTACTTCTTTCAGGAGAACTCTGAACTGCATCACTTGCAGTTCAACATCACTTGCAGGAATCACATGAATCACAACAACATCACTTGCAGGAATTGTTATAAAAAGGCTTTCCGTTATTACTTCTTAAGACGATTAAGTGAAGGGAATATAGTAGTAATGAGGACATTAATGGGAGTTCCCTGTATTGCTTTCTCGTGTGATTTTTGTCACCGTTTTCCTAATTCCTTAAAGCTCAGCTTCTGCAACCACCCCATAATAACAATTTTCATGTTTTAGCTATTTTTCCAGCCTTTGTAGCTGCAGGCAAAAGCCTGAAAACATTGACACCCTGAATGTTTCAATGCCAGAAATTAAATAAAAAGCACTGGAAATTAATTATTTTTTTGAAATCTAGTAGTTTTAAATTTTACTTGCAAATGGCTCGTGATTTTTAACTCAATGTGGTTGTCAAACTTGTACCTGACATCCCACCCCAAAAGGAACATATTTAAAGGGCTGGTTTAGAGTTTTCAGTGTTTGCTGAAACACTGTGTCTGATTTAGATATTCATGTGAAAACTCTGATGTATTTCCATATGAAAACATTTGGCATATAATTTGTGAAGAAGAGAATGTTGTCGTGTAGGACTGTAGTTTTGGCATATTTCCAAAGAGCTTGCTTTCATGGTTTTTACGTAAAACCCAGTCAGCAGCAAAAAATCAAGTGTTATTAGTGAAGGAACACTTCAATGCAATGATCTAGCATGCTAATTTGAAGAGATTAGAAATTCATATTCTAGTTTATGCTGTGAAAAATGAGCTAACTCAATGCATTGTGACCGAGAGAAATAATAGCTGGTAATTTACTTCCATGGTTCCTGTCAGTAGTTTAATTTGTGTTGAATGGATATAATTATGTGTCCTCAAAGAGATTGTACTAAACCCAGTTACGATATAGTCAGACTTTCCAAATCCTGTATTAAGCACAGCAATTTCCTGCTACAGATAAAAATACTTAAGCCTTTAGTTATATTTACATTCTGCTAGTAAAAAGTAGCTGTCTTTTAAAAATGCATTTCTCGTGGTCTTCAAAGTTGAGTTAATTGAAGTTATGCTATTACGTTAGTCTTCATGTGAATATGGTGTTCAGCTGACCCAAATTTAAAATTAAAAAAGCACATTTTTAAAAGGGTGTTGAACAGTAGTGATGCCAGCACGCTACTGCACATATTAGATTTTGAAAGCAAGCACTTTCTGATTGCTTAACTGTCCAGAGTAGTCGCAAGGGAAAGTGTGGGAGGTTTCAAGCCTGAGCTATTTTACAGAAAATGAAGTGATAATAGTTACTGCCGTTAGCCATATGACTTCGTAGTAACTTGGAGAAAAATTGTTTACGCCTGGCAGAAGTTAATACTAAACAAGCTCCATAATCTCATTTTTGCTAGCAAACATGTTTTGCCGTTAAAAAGGAGCTAAAATGTACTTACGGTGATCTAAAGATAAATGCAAGAGGTACTTTGTCTAGTTTGGAAGTTTTGGAGTGTTTTTCTGCAAAATGAAAAAAATATAATAAATCAGATCTAGATCTTCCCCGCTTGAAGGTTCGTACAGTGTTTGTTACAGTCTAGCTTTATTTTGATGAGAAAAAGGCAGGAAATTGAGTATTTAATAGTGTATATAATATTAAAATTTGGAAACATTTTTATTTGAGTTACTGTAGCTCAAGAGCCAATACTTATTATTCTGCTTTGATTTTTATAACTCTCAACACATTTGGCTAAGATATGAAAACTTAGATTTAAATTTTTTCTAAATAGGTTTTTCTAAATAGGTTTGACATCTGTCATGTTTTTCATTTATACCTAAATCTTACCATATTATCTCAAAAAGCTAATGCTCCACATTAGAGAGACTGGGACAATAGTTTGTTTATATATAATGCAGATTTTAACATGTATGCATATATGCATAGAAATAAAAGTGTTTCTGTGCTTGCAGGCTTGCCAGTATTTCCTAAATCCAGAAGATACTTACAGCTAGAATAATTTGAATCTTTAGCTGTTGGTACTTCTTTTAACACAGCTGTTGTTGTTCAGGTTTTCAAAAATTTGTTCAATAACAATTTTGTTATTAGCAGGTGCTACTGAGTGCTGGGCACTTTTGAACTCTTGCTACTGAAGAGTATTCTTTCAGAAGGATGAGTGTGTTTTAAGAGATTCCTCTGGCTTACTGACTTCTAGTTGCACTTGCCGTTCTGAGTCCCTCGGGGGTGTGTGAAAATGTCCATGGTAAAGTTAGTCTTTTTATGCTCAAGGTAATGGTATTGTAGAGCATGCTGTGAGATTTTTGCAGTCTTATGTTTTTCAAATTCAAGACTGTAAAATGCTAGATTAAAAATAGTCCCGTAGAATCATGTTTTTTGGTTTGTTTGGGTTTGTTTTTTTTTTCAGAAGCAGTGACCTAATTTATTAAATATTTCTGACTATGTTGCAGTTACATTTATTAGCCTAAATAGGATGAAATAATCTAGTAGTCACATGTGCTGAACACTCCTCAAGGAGCCCTCCATGAATTTGGTTTAGAAATGGAGTTTGAAACAGTTTAGCAATAAAACATTGTTTTGTGCTGGTCTTAGAATTGCCTGATGTCAGTGAAAATATACTCAATTTATTTTCAAGTATTTAAAACGTTGTTTTTACAAGAGCTAAATCAAAGGGTAGGATAACGAAAGGAAGAGTGAGGGACAGAGATTTCTGTATTATAGCTATCTGTGAATTAATTCTTATTAGTTTGGAATAATGATAGCCCAGTACGTCTTTGAATACAGTCTGGATATTAACCCACATTCCTAGAATCCTAACCATGGCCTCAAGACTATTTAACTTTCTATATCGTTGCAGAAATTCTTGACCATCATTTAATTTATCTTACCCTTAAAAAGGGATGTCAAATCTCTCCTTGAAATCATGCCATAAGAACAATCCTTTTTCCAGTCTTTTGGAGCTTCCAGTACTGGCTAAAAGTAGGAATCGCAGAAGCAGATGAAAATATTCAAATTGTGGTTAATGGATTGTGTTTTGTTTTGTACAATTATACTGTTATTGTACTATGTATAATTGTGTTACTTGATATATAGCTGTTTTTCTAAATGTCAAGACGTGGCTAGTAAGTAACCTTAAAATTCCATTTCGTGGTTACTACAATAAATGAGTTTCAATGGAATAATGCAGTTTTCTGTTGCGCACACTGTGCATTTTTGTTGGGCTATTTCTACTTCAGAGTTTGTTTTTTTTCTTAGCTCTCTAACATAGCCACAAAAAGTTGATATGTTTTTTTAAGTCACTGAAGGGCAGAAAAAAAAGTCTGGTAGTATTTAATAATATTCTGTTCAAATCTTATGCATAATTTGTCAGTCCTGTGTTGAGACAAGATTTGATATTCTTGTTTGATGGAGCGACTCTGCATTCAGGATGCTCATACAAAGACAGATCCAGTCTTGTACAGGTGTTTGCATAGTGCGTATTGAAAATCACAGCTCCAGGTACAGATCAAACTGAACTGGCTTTACCAAAACCTGAATTTTCAAGGTTGCTGAGCTTAGCAGACATGCATAATGCTATTAGTTTTCTGCTCTCCCATAAAATAATTACAATACTTTATTTTAAACTAATATATTAAATAAGTAATTACTTCATTTTGAGGATGATTACAAAAAGCATCACTTAACGAAAATTCACCAAGATCTCTACATGTCATTCCCTCTGCCTTTGGTTATGCCTAATGACTACCAGGCTTCTAGCACATTTCAAAACTATTTCTGGACATCTCCCATCCCTCTGCATGCTTTGTTCTTCCTTCTGTTTTGACATAGTTCTCCCTGTTTAACTATATTCCTCCCCACTTCCCTGGTTTCCTTTTGCTTCCTATGCTTGCATTTTATTTTTTTAATAACCAGAGGTTTTCACTCTGTATGCCTTTTCTATTTACTCATTAATGCTATAATTCACTCTTTTGATTTTGCAAGCTATCTTTCATTCTGTGTGAGATAAATTCATTGATGTAATTAATCTAGACTGATAATATTCTTTTATCAGCCTACCAGTTAATTTTTATGTTTGGTGATGATGCCATTTTGTATTTAATAAGTAATCTAAGTAAATGGGATATATTTGTACAGCCTTTAAATGAAAAATCTGAATATGTTTATATATTTGAGCCAGCAGTGTGCTGTCACAGCACAGGTGGCTAACAGTGTCCTAGGCTGCATTAGGAGGAGTGTTGCCAGCAGATTGATGGATATCCTTCCCGTCTACTCAGCACTGGGGAGGCCACACCTGGAGCCCATCTCTGGTCTTTTCAGTACAAGAGAGAAATGGACGTATTGGAGAGGATTCAGCAAAGGGCCATGAAGATGATTAAGGGGCTGGAGCATCTCTCCTATGAGAAGAAAGCTGAGAGACCTGGAACTGTTCAGCCTGGAGAAGAGAAGGCTCAGGGGGATTTTCTTAGTGTGTGTAAATACCTGAAGGGAGGGTGCAAAGAGGATGGAGCCAGGCTCTTTTCAGTGGTGCCCAGTGACAGGACCAGAGGCAATGGGCACAAACTGAAACACAGGAGGTTCCCTCTGAACATCACGAAACACTTTTTTACTGTGAGGGTGACAGAGCACTGGCACAGGTTGCGCAGAGAGGCTGTGGAGTCTCCCGCCTTGGCGACAGTCTAAAGCCACCTGGATACAGTCATGGGCAAACAGCTCTACGTGGTCCTGCTTGAGCAGGAGGGGTTAGACCAGATGAGCTCCAGAGGTCTCTTCCAACTTCAGCCACGCTCTGATAGGCATAGTTTGATTTCACAGTACAATTTGAAGTGATGGTAAACGAACCATAAATTGTTATACTATCTATCTTTAAAAACAGGAATTTTACCAGAGGTAGGAAGTTCATGGGTTTTTATTAATTATATGGTTCTCCATTAATAAGAGAAAAACAAAAGATGCAACATGTGCCTTGATGCTGTGTAGTTTAGAGCACCTGATGTTTTTGTCCAGGTATGGACATTGCCATACTGGAAAAGGACAACTTACATGACTAGATGAGTGATAGGAAGCTGTACACCTCACTGAAACACTGAGGGTGATTGTGGAGGAAGTCTCTGATCACTATGGAAAAAAAGTTTTTGTGAGAACTTACCTAAGGTGTAGTTAAGGCCAGCAAAATATCTGCAGCTTACTTGATGTATCTGAAGGTAGAATGTCATTCTTTGTTACACTGGATTCTTTTTCCTTACAACTGAGACACTGGCATCATTTTTGTCTCGTTTTTACCAGCCTAAAATACTTCCTCTATTTCACAGTCACTCTATCAATCTCTGTGTCTCTGCTATGATAATNGCAGAGAGGCTGTGGAGTCTCCCGCCTTGGAGACAGTCTAAAGCCACCTGGATACAGTCATGGGCAAACAGCTCTACGTGGTCCTGCTTGAGCAGGAGGGGTTAGACCAGATGAGCTCCAGAGGTCTCTTCCAACTTCAGCCACGCTCTGATAGGCATAGTTTGATTTCACAGTACAATTTGAAGTGATGGTAAACGAACCATAAATTGTTATACTATCTATCTTTAAAAACAGGAATTTTACCAGAGGTAGGAAGTTCATGGGTTTTTATTAATTATATGGTTCTCCATTAATAAGAGAAAAACAAAAGATGCAACATGTGCCTTGATGCTGTGTAGTTTAGAGCACCTGATGTTTTTGTCCAGGTATGGACATTGCCATACTGGAAAAGGACAACTTACATGACTAGATGAGTGATAGGAAGCTGTACACCTCACTGAAACACTGAGGGTGATTGTGGAGGAAGTCTCTGATCACTATGGAAAAAAAGTTTTTGTGAGAACTTACCTAAGGTGTAGTTAAGGCCAGCAAAATATCTGCAGCTTACTTGATGTATCTGAAGGTAGAATGTCATTCTTTGTTACACTGGATTCTTTTTCCTTACAACTGAGACACTGGCATCATTTTTGTCTCGTTTTTACCAGCCTAAAATACTTCCTCTATTTCACAGTCACTCTATCAATCTCTGTGTCTCTGCTATGATAATAATCAATATAAGAAGTGACTGTAGAACCTAAAAATATCCCTTCTGCCTTGAAATGTCAATATTAAAGCCTGAAATCCATTAGCCACTTGTACTTTGATTTCCGAGTCACCCTACATCTTAATCTTCTCGAAATGACATTTACAACTGAACGTTTGCAGTTTTGATGGTTGAGGCAAGGGGCATTGACAGGAAGACACTGTGCTTAAAATTCTCTTTTAAAACGCTTATTGAACACGCCATCATCTTCTGCGTCGTTTCTTACTGCAAAAAGCCCAGATGATTTAGCTGCTGCATTATATTCAGCTGCACGTCTGCAACAAGCTCTTACTTGCATTAGCACACTAGCTGCCTGAATAAGCTTGTCTCAACGCAGCATATTAACAGATGCCTTTCCCTTTTCTGACCCCATTTAAACACAGGGAAAATATTTTTCTGTTTCCTTTCCCAAAGGTGGTAGAGCTCTTACTTCAGAGTGTTGTCTGATCTCATGAGCTTATAAGAGAAGGAATCTTAGAAAATGAGTGTGAAATCAGAAATGAGTGTGTCTCCACATGCTTTCGTCTTTTGTAACTACCATTCTGGGCCAGTCTTTCAAAACTGTGAGTACTTGGAAGCCATATGCAAAAGTGTGCAATCCCCTTCTGTATTAGTAAACTGATTAGATCACTGAAATGCAGGCATTATGTGCCTGATTTGTAAGGCATTTAAATTAGAGGTGGAGAGATGCACACATTTTTGGATTATGTACTGTGGAGCTACAAGTTTTTCAGTGACGGCCTCTGCATGACTAGATGATGCTGTAGGTTGGCATTGCAAAAAAGTAGGTTTGTGTCCTATCATGTCAGGAATTGACCTGATGTGCAAGGCCGTAAGATAACAAATATCCTGATTTTAGCATGAAAGCACTGTTATGGTCAGCTGTAGCTCTGCTCTTTCTTCCACTATTAGTCGCGTCTCGTACAGCAGTTCAGGTTTTCCGTTATTGTTTGTGGTCTCTAATGTCTGAGGCAGTACATGTGAGACTTGCAGATTCAGTGCATGGCTCATGCTTTTTGCCTTGATGAGCCTAGATTTTGTGCCTCTTCAGTGTCATGCAAATTCTGCTGTCCCTTCTGTGTGAAAGAAGTTTGACCTGATCTATTATCAGCTGAAAAATTATAAGCCAGTATGTCGTAGTTGCATAATCCTAACTAGCTTTTCAGGGTCAGGGTCATGCAGCGCCAAAAGGGCAGACGGTGAGGCTTTCACTTACAAGGATTCTACCAGAAAATGCATTCCCCAGTGAAAACTTCTTTGCAAGCCCTTCCACAGTAAGTGCCTCTGTATGGCCATATACATGCCAGGCCTCATGCGTGGTAGTGAAGTTTCTTGTGAAAGCGAGCGTGTATTTTTGTCCTACTCTTACACTATTACCGACATGTTAGTTTTGGGCTGCTGTTGCAATAGTGGTTTTGGTGGATCCTTGGTTGACCCAGAGCAGCCACTTTCATGTTTTTCTATTCTGATGCTACCAGCTGACTGTCTCAGCGCGTAACGTTATGCACACAGGCTTTTAAGGGGCAGCGCACTGTTCAAAACTTATGGCTGGCATGGAATGAACAAAATGCAGCTCGCGATAGTAACTTCTATTGGATCTGTTGTTTGAAAGCTCGATTATGTTTCCAAGCAGTAGTTCTTGCACGTAAGAAGAGAATAAATCAGTTCTCCAAACATGACCATATTTTCATTGCCAGATGAAATTTCAGAAGAAAATCACTTATCAAAACAATGTTTTTGAGAAATTATGAGATCAGGCCAGTTAAGTTCTTCATGATGTAAATTATGGATTTAAATCAATCCCATCTATTATAATTTAGAAAAGAAAAAACCCCAAAACTGTCTTCTTACTTTGTAACATACTGTACTGTTCAGTGTTAGCTTTAGCTTCTGTTCTTGGCCTGTTCATAGATCTGCAGCCCATTACAGTGGCGCCTGTTGGAGCAAATACAGTGAAACTTTTGCCAGTTTTTCTATGATAAACCGTGTTTTCCAATCGTAAAAAAAATCCCTCGTAGTTGAGACTTGGCATAGAAAGTCTTGATTCACAAGGATTTTGCTTGTGTATTTATCCAGATTTTAAAAAATAAATCAGTCATCTAACGTATTAAGTCAGAGATATTTCAAAATAACTTATTGTTTAAAGATCACAGAATTGTATTTGTTGGAAACAAATAATATTATGATCACTTAATCTAAATAGACACATTTGCTGACAATGAATAATTGCTTTGTAGATCTTACTTTACAGATCACTCTATAATGTTTCTGCGTGTTTTGTCTCTTGCGTAGATCCATGCAGAAACTGATAAGTGGTTTAAAATGGTCGAATTACTTTCAGTAGTCTAGAGATATTCAAATGGCTAAGGTTTTTTCCTTTGAAAAGCTAACTGTGTATCAATGAAAATTTAATTGTATAAATAACTTTAAGTTACGGTATGATGCTGATATTGCATCCCAGTGAGCATTTTAAAACTTACTTTTTCTATGTGGCATGCTTATTTTACAGGTGGCAGGTTTTTTCCATTTAGTTAATTACATGTAAATAACTATTAATGCACGTTGTGAATGTTCATCGTGGAGATACAAGACAAGGATCAATCTATCTGCTTTGTGTCTTTTACCTAGGATGCTTCCGTAGTGCTAATAGAGACAAACTAGAACCCTGGCAATTTCTAACAAATAATCCATGTAATTGTGCAGATCTTAATTGTCTGCGTAGACAGGCAAACCAGGGACAAATGCTTATTTTGTGTTACAAACATTTCTTTTCAACTGCATATTAGTGCTTTATGTTTCCTTTTGTAATCAGGCCTGGGGAAAGAGCTATTATCTGAAGTTTATTTGCACAGGAATTAACAACAACAGAAATCACATGTTCAAAGCCTCTATGTGTGGAAAGAAGTTTAAAGAAGAATAACTGGATAGTGTTAGTAAGTAAGTAATTATTTGGCTGCACAGAAGGAAACTGAAGGATGTTAAGCATAACTGGAAGGAGAATAAATTCAAACAGGATTTTGAAAGAAAACCCCTGAAGTCAGCAAATGACGAGAAGAAAATGCTACCTTCCAGTCTGAGTTAGAGAGAAGGGAAGTGGCTGTAATAGTGGATTAATTGTCTCGGTAGAGAAAATAAATAGTTGAGTGGATACTTTTAACTAATTTGATAAGTATGTCACACCCTAAATGATCCGGTTGTCACCCACTATTAATCTTATAGGACAGTTTATATCGACACATGGAACAGATTGTGATGAAGGCACTGGCCAAGAAATGAGTATTTGCTAACATGATGAAATAATTAGCATTCAGTAAAGATCAACTATACTTCAGTGTGAGAAGCTGATAATCACTTAGCTGAGCTTGGTTCAAGTAAATACTTCCTTCCAGCATTCAAAACAGTATCAGCCAGCCCAAGTATGTAGCTGAAGTTATACACTTGCATACCTGGATTTTAGGTCCACGTATTCCAGTCCAGGGGTTTATCACGTATGCATCTAAAATCCGAACTGTAAGAGTTGTTCAGCTTGAAAAACAGATACTACTTTGAAATTAGTGAAGTCTAAAGGGTTCGGGAAAATGTTTCTTTCATCATCTCTTGATCTTCTGCAAAGAACGTCCAGACAGGAATGTACCATTCTTGAGAGAAGTACTAGTAGGCACAAGTCAGAAAGGTGCCAGGAAACCTGATAGTGTTTCAGGACGGCATTCAAACTTGTGCTCTGACTCTTTTTGTTTAATTCATAAGATGTAGCCCTTGCAGATGCCCACCAGTTTAGCAAGGATTGTGGATTGTGCTACTGTACCATTGTAGCGTACTGGAGGATGGGCCCTGTATGATTGCCAGCCTCAATACTCTGGCCCACANCAAAGAAGGTCCAGACAGGAATGTACCATTCTTGAGAGAAGTACTAGTAGGCACAAGTCAGAAAGGTGCCAGGAAACCTGATAGTGTTTCAGGACGGCATTCAAACTTGTGCTCTGACTCTTTTTGTTTAATTCATAAGATGTAGCCCTTGCAGATGCCCACCAGTTTAGCAAGGATTGTGGATTGTGCTACTGTACCATTGTAGCGTACTGGAGGATGGGCCCTGTATGATTGCCAGCCTCAATACTCTGGCCCACAAAGAATTATTAGCATCAAGCACTTCTAAGCAAAAAACAAATAGATCTTGAACAATTTCAGTTATGCAGTGTCTTTAAGCTAACACTGTTACAAAATAATGAATCCAAGATCTCATATCCATCAGAAGCTCACCCAAAGTAGCCATAAGAATGTGATGATGTGGAGCAGGAATAGCATATACATTTATATTTTTCATATGGTTAATTAAACCCATGGAATCGTTCTGTACGTACTAAGGTTTTATTGGTATTAGAATAAAGAATTTCTGTTTTGAAAAAATCCCAACCTGATAATTACTTCTCTCTGTGCTTCTAATCAACAGTCTTTGATGTACATCTGTTTTTTAAGTACATCTGTAACTTCCAGTCAGGAAAAGCCTTTTATGGCAAGTAGCCTTTAAGCTACATGCTGTGTTTATTTCATATATTCTTTTTCCTTTTCTTCTTAAGAAAGCATCCACACGTTTTTCTTCAACTTTATCAGTGAATATGTACTTTAAAACATTTTAAGCAGGGAAAACTTTACTTTTCAATTTAGTTTAGACTGGTTGTTTAAACTGATGGTGGAGTTTACAGTGCTGTCTTTCTTGCAGATGCATATCAGAATAGGAAGAGAACCTAATTTGTCCACTCCACATGTGTCATCAGACACCATGTTGTACTGCTTCTTGTGATGCCAAGGCTGTATCCAGCTGCTGCGTGTATGAGGGGGGAAGACAGCCTGCTGTGGTGCTGAGAGCATCTGCAGCAATAGGCTGATATAACAGAGATGCTGCAGACCGTTCATTCCCCTAAGAAGTCGATGTCTCTTACTTCTGGGAGGGGAAAAAAGTGTTTTTGTTGTTGTTCACATCAGTGCTAAATATAAAAAATACATGGTTTTAAATACGCGTTTAAACACTGGTGCACTTGGGGTTGAGATACATACTCACTGTTCAGTCTTGTTTAAGCACATGAAACAGCTCATGTGGATGAATTTATTGTCAAGGGCTTACTTCAGTTTAGTAAGATAATTTTCAAATAAGCCTTTGCTCGGTTCTGCGTGGTTGCTATACATGAAGCCAGCGCTGCCCCACTGTAGGTGTTCCTGCAGCTGTGCCGGCGGAAGGAACACGTGCGTGCTCCTCATCCAGCCCTGCACAGTCTGCCGCGTGGCCTTCAGCACCAAGGGAGGCAGCCTGAGCCTTCCTGCAGGCACGATTCCATACTTGAGTAGATTAGCAATTGTTAATACAGCCTCTTCTGCCTACAAAGCTGTGGCTGCTAATTGCCAGGTGGTGGGCACTGAGGAATAGCAAAAAGGTCCTCAGCTGCTCCAGCTGGATCCAGAAAAGGGGCAGTCTCTATAACTGCAGCGATTCTGGTTTTGTTCTGGAAATACACTCTGTTCAGGCTCCTCATGGCTCTTCCTAGATGTACGTTTTTACGGTGAAGGTGAATAACAAGTCTAGGCTCTATGGCACTGCCTTGGTAGGTCACATTTTGTTAATTGCTTATTGCAGCTTCTGATGTAAAATTTGTTAGAGGCATGTGATTAAGTCCAGCCCAGGTTGTTTTTTGGGTTTGGTTTGGTTTTGGCATACCATCAGCAGATAAGTTTATTCAAACAGAATTCCTTTCAAAGTAAAATTTCTTTGTGTGAGGGCTAAGCCTGTGCCTTCGTATGTGGAAAGCTTCTGCAAGGTTAGTTCTTTTTGGATTAATATTTGCAGCTGTAGAAATGAAACTAACAAAAGTAATGGGCAGGATTAACTACCATACTTGAAATTGTTCAGACTTGGGACTTTTATAGATCTATAAAGTTTTCTTATCTTTACTACGAAAGAAAGTTAGAGCACGTGCTAGCTGGATGTCTAGGAAAAAAGTGGTGATGGCCTTAATACGGCCCTGTAAGCATCGCTATTTGTTTCAGTCAATTATATAAACATTTTTTTAAAAAAGAAATAATCTGAGCATAATGGTAAAAAATACTCCAGAGTAGACCTAAAGAAAAATCCGGGTTACTTTACAAAATGGTGCCATTCAAACGCAGTTAATTTTCGTTTAGTTAAAAGTAAAGTTATCCTGGAGGATCAAAGAGTTACAGAACTAGGAACGCATACCTGCGGGATGAGAAATGGCATCTAAAAAGCAGTGTTTCTCAGAAGAAATCATACGAATCCACTACAGTGTAGAGAGTAAAATTTCAAATGCAATTCTTGGCTGTGTAACTTTGGGAATAAGGAAAAAGCACAATAAATCAGTTTTGTCTTATGAGCAGAACTCTGACATCCAGTCTGAGGCCCATGTTTTACAGAAGTTATTGGAAAACTGAGCAGTTGGAAACTCTGCTGATAAGAGTAAAAACTTCGAGGGCTACAAAACAAGCTTTAAAGAAAGGTAAAAAAAGATATTTGAGGACTACAAAATCAGCTGTAAAGAAAGGTGCACAAAGGTTGCCATATGTTTAACTTTCTCAGAAGGGTGATGAGCAGAGATTTATCTACAAAGCATAGAGAGAAAAGTCTGATCTAAGACAGAAAGACATCATGAGAAATAATAGCTGGATATTAAAATTGAAGTTAGGAATTGGGCAGATATTTCTGGCAGTGGAATAATTAACTGCTGGGACAATTACCAGAGGAAGTGGTGGATGCTCCATCTCCTCTTATCTTCAGATCTAGACGGAATGCATTTCTCCAGCAAGTTATTAGCCTCAACAGCATATGAGAATAACGTTTGATTTTTCATGTTTATGTGTAAGAGATCTCACTAGAGGTTCTCTTGACCCCACTTCTCACTTGCAATCACTGCATCATAAGTTTTAAGGAATAAAGCATGTTTTCAATTATGTTAGTAGAAAGTGTAAGCATTTTTAAAGAGACGTGCATTATCTGATATTCCTATCTAGGTATTTATTATTTAATCTGCAGACTTTGAAAAGCTATGCAGGTTTGAGGAAATCTTGATGCAGTGAACTTCAGATAAGAACTGATTCAGCTGGCTTCCAGGCAAACAAGACACTTTAAGTTATTACGTCCAATAATAAACTCTGAGAAATCACAGGTTATTTGGCTTATGGTTTGTCCTTACTATACTCCCATGTGCATCTGCAGTAAAATTTAATATAGGACGCATTGTATCTAATGCTGCTATTACATGTAGACTTGAATTTATTTGGAAAAGCTGTAGAGCATAATTTAAAGAAAGTACAGCATAAATTGTTTGTTTCTATGTGAATTTCTGTTTTAGATAACCATAACTTTGAAACCACCTCATTTATTTCCTTCAAATGTGACTCTCTCACTATGAAAATCTCCAAACATATGAGAATGAATTTTCTTCTTTTAGCTGTTTTGCACTACATTCTGATTAACATTTAAAAAAGGGGGGGGGGAAATGCCTATCTGTAACTCAATATCTGCAATACAAAAAAAAAAATAATGCAACCCATTCACTGAAACCCCTTAACTATCATATTTTTAAAGGCTCACAATACCTTGAGCAAAATAATTTTTCCAGGGAGCAAGAAATTAATGAGTGGTATATACCAGTTTGGTGCCTTGGGAGGAAAAAAAGTTGGGTGGTCCCGTGGTCTGTTTGTGCATTACTTTGGAGAAAGGCAAAAAGAAATACGTTTAAGTTCAGTTTATCTTAGGTCCTTGATCCTGATTACTAATATTTCCTCCTGTCCTTAGCCAGCTCGTGTTCGAGCCTCAAGTGCCAGTTGGTCAAAAAAGTTTAGTTAACACTTCACAGCAGCACTGGGACATTTAAAGAGCTGCTTGTGTGGGGTTTCCGTGGGGATGGGAGTGCAAAGTTTTTCCTGTGACAAGAATTCTGCAGGGAGTCGAATCAAAAATTGCTCAACCACTCAGAAAAAAGTCCAGGAGGAAGTTTGAAGAAAATTCATCCGGTAGTTTTAAATTCATGATGTATGTTTTTACAGTTTCATGGTCCACAGTTCGCAATTGCCCCCACAGACACTGTCTGTGTGCCAGAAACACGGCCAGGCTAGGAGCCAGGGGTACAGCAAAGCTCTAGGTGCATGGTGTGTCAAAAAGCAAGTAGGGTTAGTGGTACTTCTTTATGTAATAAAATAGACAATAACACAAATAGCTTATGGTCGTACAACTTCTGTTCCTTTCATGATCCAGGCCAAGTCTCTCATGCAGCAGGAAACAGTGTCTGATATTTTAGTCTGAATAATTCTCCTTGAGAACCAAAGAAGCTACACACTGTGTGTGTGCTAATGAACGTCCAGTAGTTGTGTACTTGTTTAGATACCAGTTACAGGATAGGGAGGCAACCGTGTTTTTACCTGGAGTGCTGAAACTCAGTCTTTAGTTCAGCTGTTCCTTTCCATGATTCTCTCCATGGCCAGTTTGCAGTGACAAAAAAATAGCATCAACATTCTGGGAGAGCTGTGCTGCCACTTCCCACGGAGGCAGCGGACAGGCTCAGGTGCAGCACGACCGTGTCACGGAGGGACCGTCATCCTGATGTCTTTTCACTTCCTTGCAGAACTCCTCATGCACTCCTTTTCCAAAGGTAATAGCTGGTCCGGGCCATAGTTAACAGAACCCAGTCAGGTGATTTTACGTTCCTAACTTCATTGTAAAGTAGGCTCCATATAAACAACAGACTTCAAAAAAAGTTCCACGGGCCATAAAGCTGCTTCTAAAGTCGTGACAGTGGTTTGATGATACTCGTACACAAACAAAAGCTTTAGCAAGCTGAAGTGCCATATTGGACACTGTATGTATCCATTTGCTGTAAATGGCTGTGCAGTATTAATTTTAATATCCATGAAAAACTGGTGTGTGTCTATTGGTAAACAAGTAAGATTTAGGGGGAAAAGTGCCCTTTCTCCAGCTTCTGATAGTGAATAAACTTCCTGTAGCTGTAGGATGTGGAATTAATTGGTTACAGCATGAATCAGCCTGGCGTGCGTTACGAGGATTGGGTCCTCATAGGCAGTCTCGGGAAAGTGCTTCTCTTTAAGCCAGCAAGAAAGCTACTGTAATACATTTAGGAGTAAAGCCATGCAACTTAGGACATCTTTTAAATCCTGACTGGCCATGCCTCAAAGATAGTGACTATCTCTATAGCAGNCAGCAAGAAAGCTACTGTAATACGTTTAGGAGTAAAGCCATGCAACTTAGGACATCTTTTAAATCCTGACTGGCCATGCCTCAAAGATAGTGACTATCTCTATAGCAGTTAACCAAACATGCTGGGGTGTTTTCTGGCACTGCGTTGAGTGGCACAGGTTGGTCTGCATCAGTATTGCTCTGCTCAGAGCTCCCAAGCCAGGGACGTGCCTACAGGAGCAGCCCTGGCCTATGCTGACTCCCTGGGAAGGGCAGGGGCTGCCCCACGTCAAAACATGACAGATGATTGAGGTACAGTATTTGAGGATATTCTCTAACAGTGTTTAATTTAGTAATGCGGGTGTAGCATTACTATGGAGAAGTCTGCAGCCATAGTGTGTGAGATGTACTGGAAAAGGGAAGTCCTGAAAGCTACATTTAGATCATTAGCTATAAAGAGTGTGTTTGTTACACTGCATCAGCAGAGGGCAAATATCGAAAAAGATAATACCCTAACTAGAAGAGCAAAACAGCGACTCCATCGTGACCATAGTACGGATAGTAAAAGCTGTAACGGATGAAGTGAAATTCTGATTTTGGGTTTGGTGAAGAAAACAAGTGTGTGTGCTTCATGTCACTGCACCAGAAGAATGTCTGAGGAGAAGGGAAATGTGTACACAGTATACACCAATGTAGTTACGGATAAACAGAGACTAACCTGACCAAATTTAGGTAGGCAGTACGAATACCTCCTGCTTTGGCACATTCTTGAATATAAACCACATGAATATCAGTGAGCAATGTAGGTGCAGCCGTTAATCTGGTACACCATTCCTGATAAGCAGACTGAAGTAATAATTTTACATCATATTATTAGAAATAGTACATTCATTTCACTTTCAGTTGTTATTCAGTAGGAGTCTTCCTGCTGGATCGTACTTTATTCTGTCATCAGGTGTTCAATTTAGCCTCTTTTCTTACTGAACTTCAATAGGATTACCTGTGCGTTACTTGAAGAGAGGCTGAAGTGGTAATTAAAATTATTTTTTGAATTGTTTCCTTTAAAAAAAGAAAAAGATCCTGGAACAAAATTGTTCCTCATTTCTTGACCGGAATCCCTAAAGGAAATTAAAAAAGGCAAGTCCTTCGCAACTAAATAGTCTTTCGCAGAAGAAAAAAATCTCTTAAAAAAAATCAATCTCTCTCTCTGTAAGAAACTTTAATTGAACAAAATGCAAATTCCAGTATGAAATTAAACTTTGAAGGTGCCATGAATAAATACTGTCTCAAAAGAATTTATTTTCTATTCCTTATATGATGCAATAAAAAGAAAATTTTGAAATTGGCTAGAAAAAGGAGAAATTGAAGAAAAATAAAGAGTCTGTTTTGACATATAGGACAGAGGGACTTTTAAGGCAGATTAGTGTCCAATCAAACCTAGAGAACGTCAAAGCCAATTATTTCTTATCTGTATTTGTTGCTTATCCAGTTAAAATGTTTACATATTTATACATACTCTTGACTGTGTATAATTTTTTTTTATTATTTTGACATTTGCTTTATATATGACTGTGAAAGGAATGAAAATACACCAACCTAAACCTTTCATTGGAAATGTTTTGCTTGGCTCTGCTTGCAAAGCATCTGATCTGACATGGTATTAACTAAGGTAAGAATAGTGAGTAGCCTGTGTGCAACTGATATTCATATCATTTGAATTCTCAGCAGTGGAGACCCACCTGTTTTCACACAACTGAGGCTGAAACGACAATGGCACCCAACGTTTAAACATCTATACTGTTCAGTTAAACATAGGTCTTCCATCAGAGTTTTCTGAGAGTTTCCATGTCACCTTGAGTTTGCTGGTTTTCCTCTTCCCCTCGTATGCTTTCTTTTGTTTTGTTCTCCGAGTCTGTATGTGTGAATTTTTGTTTTTTGCAGTTTTTATATTCATTAATGAATAGAATGGCTTATGTACTAGGCAGAAGAATGAGTACTTCTACAAAGAAAAATTAATATTCTTTGAAATGATGGAAGTGGAAGCCAGTTTTCAGCTAATATCTCACTGCCACCTACTGTGTTTGTTGGAAAACTGCATAGTGGAAATGTACTGCATTTCAGCAATGTAAGATGACTCTGTCGTGGTTTAACCCCAGATGGCAACTAAAGCCCACACAGTTGCTCGCTCAGTCCCCGCCACAATGGGATAGGGGAGAGAATCCAAAGAGTGAGAAAACTCATCAGTTGAGGTAAACACAGTTTAATAAGTAAAGCAAAACCCATGCATGCAAGCAAAGCAAACCAGGGAATTCATCCACTACTTCCCATTGGCAGGCAGGTGCCCGGCCATCTCCAGGAAAGCAGGGCTCCATCACACATAGCGGTTACTTGGGAAGACAAACGCCATCACTCCGACTGTCCCCCTCTTCCTTCTTCTTCCTCCAGCTTTATATGCTGAGCGTCGTATGGTGTGGGATATCCCTTTGGCCCGTTGGGGTCAGCTGTCCCGGCTGTGTTCCCTCCCAGCTTCTTGTGCACCCCCAGCCTCCTCCCTGGTGGGGTGGGGTGAGAAGCACAAAAGGCCTTGACGCCGTGTAAGCACTGCTCAGCGGTGAACAAAAAATCCCTGTAGTACCAACACTGGTGTCAGCACAAATCCAAACCAGAGACCAATTCCACCCATTATGAAGAAAATTAACCCTATCCCAGCCAAGAC
>VZSC01015855.1:65829-80654 GCA_013398225.1 Steatornis caripensis
CTGGTGGGACGGTGTGAGGAGCAGAAAAGGCCTTGGCTCTGGGTAAGCACTGTTCAGCAATAAGAAAATGTCTCTGCATTATCAACACTGTTTTCAGCAAAAATCCCAAGCATAGCCCCCCTGTCCTGGTTTCACTGGGATTGCATCGTAGAATCATTTTTCTATTCAGGAAAGCTGCATTTTTTAGAAAACTTCAGCACCCAATTCAGTGGGAACAAAGTTGATAAGACACCGTGTTTTAGTTCGTGGCCGGCCATGGTGTGCGTGTTTCCGTAGTGATCAAGGCTTTGAACAGTTTTAAGTAAGCCAGATGCTAAAGCTGGGAGGAGCAAAAGCCAGGGCAGCGGACCCACGCTGGCCAACAGTGTTATTCCTTACTGCAAATGTCACACTCACTATAAACTGGAAATTTTGCTGGGGATCGCCCTCCTTTCTTCTTCCTCAGTGGTGGCCGTCCTGGAGGGTCTCGCCCACCCTTCTGCTCCCAAGGCCACTCTCGGCTTTGCTGTGACTGTCGCACTGTCCCTGGAGCTGTGATGCTCGCAGGGTTTGGCATCCGGCACTCACTGCTGGGAGCGCACAGCTCGTGAGTGGCCCGAGTATAACTTTGTGTATTTTATATTAGTACTAGTATTAATATTAGATTTTTATTATTTTATTAAATATGTTTCTATTGCAACTCATGGGTCTCTCCTCCTTTTCCCGATTCCCCTTCCTGGCTGTGGAGGATATTGGGTGATAGAGCAACTGGCTAAATGAAGACAGCCCTGTACCAGCTACTATGAAAAAAATTAACTCTATCCCAGCCAAAACCAGCACAGACTCTTTCCCAGTTAATTTATCCTAAAGCTGAGGAAAAAGTTCTATGAACTCTCAGTAGGCTGGGACATGTAAATTCCATTCTTTGTGGAGGAATCGGTATTTCTTAAATAAATGACAAAGTCTGATGATAATATTGTCCAAAAGGAAAGAACAGCAGATTTTAGTATTTAGTATTAGTTAGTTTGTATTCAGGCCAGATGAAAAGTACATGTGTACTTTGGGAGCAAAAGAGCACCTCGCTTTGCCTATTCTTGCCCTAAACAGTATAACATTTAGTTTCTTAGTGGATGTGTCAAAACAAAAAAAAACTAGTGGGATTAAGTGGGATTAAGATACAGAAATTTGGGATAATTTGATATTTCTTGTAGTTGAGGAATTATTCTTTTATTCTTTTAAGTTAGCTTTCATCTCAGTAGCTGATGTCTGGTGTATACAAACACCAAGTATATGCAATGTTAAGTGTTGATTGGGAGATAATAATTTACCCAGAGTCGTGAAATTGTTAAGTTTGAAGTGAAATCTCAGAATTCTATCTTTCAGGAACTTAATAAAATATCACGCAGGTTAGCTCTGCATTACCAGTCCTTTTGTAGTGGTCTGTGTAGAAATTGCAAGGTTTACTCAAGACAGAAATTCCCCTGATTTCAGGAAAGCTGACATCAAATAGACAAGAATGTGTGAAAAACATCGAACTGTGCATTTACGTGAGGGAACTAATTTTCTTAATCTATTATTAATTTCAGTAGACTNTTACTCAAGACAGAAATTTCCCTGATTTCAGGAAAGCTGACATCAAATAGACAAGAATGTGTGAAAAACATCGAACTGTGCATTTACGTGAGGGAACTAATTTTCTTAATCTATTATTAATTTCAGTAGACTGGGAATACATATAATTTATACCATTAGCTATTAGTATTGCACCAAGAAGTACAAAAGAAGAACAGTAAGCTTGCAAATTCAAGCACTTCAAAGCTGAAGAAGTGCCTTCATTTGCGCCTTTGTTGTATCAGTTGTGATAAAGTCTGTAATTATGGTATGCTTTTTTCTATTTTTATTCAGTAATTGTTCTAAGACCTCATTTGCTCAAGATTATTCAACCCTTGCCAGTGAAGAAAGGATCAAATTATTCATGGCTTTTCTATGGTGTCCATTGTTAACCGTGTTTCAGTGCTTTGCAAAGATTAATTAACCCGCCTTTACAAATTCTGGTGTTTGGGGGTTTGAAATGGTGTTGTGGGCAGCTGATGTGATCATACCATCCTTTCTGTTGTCTTCAGAGGCAAACATGTGTCCGCAGGTCTTCTTCAAATGACGTCAGAAGTTCATCCAGGAAAATGAGGAACCGGTTTCTGACGCTTAACCCGTTCTGTCCTATCTCCTCAAACCTTACTTCTTTTTTTTCAGTGTCACCACCCAAGTCCCAATGTCTTTCACTCCCTGTTCAAAAAGGCTATTCAGCTGATTTCCCCCAAATCATATTTCTCCTGTAGCACATGCTGGGCATGCTGGGCACAGCCAATTTCAGCCTAAATTTGATGGTGTGAAAAAAACCACAACTGCAAAGTAGCATAGGAAAGCTGTGGTTAATTTGGTAGCAGGTGACATTGGTAGAGATGCCCGCGGCGTGCCGTTTACTAAGTTGTTAAAGCTCTTTACGNCCAAAAAGGCTATTTTACTTCAGCTGATTTCCCCCAAGTCATATTTCTCCTGTAGCACATGCTGGGCACAGCCAATTTCAGCCTAAATTTGATGGTGTGAAAAAAACCACAACTGCAAAGTAGCATAGGAAAGCTGTGGTTAATTTGGTAGCAGGTGACATNTCAAAAAGGCTATTCAGCTGATTTCCCCCAAATCATATTTCTCCTGTAGCACATGCTGGGCATGCTGGGCACAGCCAATTTCAGCCTAAATTTGATGGTGTGAAAAAAACCACAACTGCAAAGTAGCATAGGAAAGCTGTAGTTAATTTGGTAGCAGGTGACATTGGTAGAGATGCCCGCGGCGTGCCGTTTACTAAGTTGTTAAAGCTCTTTACGTCCTCTTCTTGTGGGCCACTTGTCAGTGTTCATTTGTAAATCGTGCTTTAGGAAGAGGTTGAGTTTGTAGCAGTGGGGCAATTTTTTCTTTCATTGAGTGTGTGTTTATAAGATTTCTTAACAATTTGTACATTTCTCTGGCAGTTTCGGTACCCAAAATTTTTAACCTGACTGCAAGCCACAGGAAATAAATTATCTCTGGGGAATAATCTCTGGACTGAATCCTTTATTTGCTTGGTTGTTGGATTTTTGCAGTCACTGTTTATGCGTAGTTTGATGTGTGGTGCAAATGGGGAGTAAGTGATGAGGCATCCGTGGGTCTGTGCAGGACTGAAGTTGTCCTTCCAGAGCGGGCTCCTCCAGAGGCTTACATCTGCCATCTTTCTCTTGAGTTGATCTGGCTGATTAATCATCCAGTGTCTCTGTCATCTTTCCACTGCTGTCATTAGTTCCCTGGTGTCTACCATCCTTCAGTGGTATGAATTGAGTGTAGTAACTTTCCTAGCTTACCACACAGATGAGGTGCTGCCACACACGGGGCCTGTCATACAACTGCAGCTGTAGAAGAATGGTGTATGTGTGCAACATTTAGCTTCTAAAAGGACAAATAAAAAGGAAGAAAAGATTAAAAGGTGTATTTAGCAAGGACTGCTGTTATCACAGGACACCAGTGTCCATTTGCTGCTAGCAGTGAAAGTTATGCATATGAAAATCCCAAGAAAGGAAGTAGGCAGACACCTGTAAGTCCCATTTTTCAGTAATCATCAATAGAAGAGAAATACATTTAGAAGAGAATAGAAGAGAAATATGCTTCTTCAATAGAAGAGAAAAACATTTTGATATCTCTAAAATAATAATTTGTATGTGAGAATGCTGAAAATTTGTGAGGGAACTACACTATAAAATAAAGCTGCAGATAGTTCTTGCTTTTTTTTTTCTTTTATAAAATGTTTTGCATTTAAATCCTTGCTGCCCTCATGTGGATGTATGCTGTGTTTCCTCCATCTGCTGAAACTAGCAATGGACAGATTTTGTTAGAAGAGCAGTACATACAACAGTATTTATACAGCAGAGGAAGGACAATTCAGATACTGAACTGATGCTGTCTGTGTGAGCCAAGGATCTTGAGCAATGTGGCTGGGAGTCCCTGTCAATACATTTACTGCATTTTAGTTCTGGAGAACTGGGAATATCCTGAGTGTTAGGAATCTGCTGCCTAAACGCTGCCTGGAGAAAGCTGCCTTTGCAGCTGTTTTTGCCTTTGACAGAAGATAATGAAGCCTGCTTCTGAACTGGGTAATGTGTATCCTGAATTGATCACGTTGGTCCAACCAGAAGGTCTATGCAGTATTTCCAAACGCCTTTCAGCTCAGAGTATGAGACGAACCAGAGAACTGAGCACAAGTCTCTCATATACCAGCATGCAGCAGCTGTAGGAGCAACACTGATAAAATGCTACAAAAAAAAAAAAGGAAGAAAAATAATCCAACAAGAGCCAAGTTAAATATTTACTTTTGTAGCTGTTACTCTCTGGTATACGGACAATTACGGTGTATATTAGCATAAATAATTTTTTTTCAGGAATTTATTTTGGCATTACGTTACTACCTGTAGGTTATCATACCATGAGAAGTTGTGGTACATTATTAGCTAATGACAATTTTTCATGCATAGAGTATTAGTTGTCCATGTATCTACTAGCACCAAGTGGTCCAAACGAAATTTTAATGAATAAGACTGCAAATATACCAACCACTGGGATAAGTTACTTAGAAAATCACAGAATCACAGAATCACAGAATCACAGAATGGCAGGGGTTGAAAGGGACCTCTGGAGATCATCTAGTCCAACCCCCCTGCTAAAGCAGGTTAGCCTAGAGCAGGTTGCACAGGAATGCGTCCAGGTGGGTTTTGAATATCTCCAGAGAAGGAGACTCCACAGCCTCTCTGGGCAGCCTGTTCCAGGGCTCTGTCACCCTCAAGGTAAAGAAGTTCCTCCTCATGTTCAGGTGAAACCGCCTGTGTTCCAGTTTGTGCCCATTGCCCCTTGTCTTGTCGCTGGGCACCACTGAAGAGTCTGGCCCCATCCTCTTGACACGCCCTCTTTAGGTATTTATGAGCTTTGATGAGATCCCCCCTCAGTTTTCTCTTCTCCAGGCTGAACAGACCCAGCTCTCTCAGCCTTTCCTCATAAGAGAGATGCTCCACTCCCCTCACCATCTTTGGTCTTTAAAATCGAAAACCTTTGTCTTCATACTAACCTTCAGCATGTTCAGCAGGATCCCAAATTCCACAATATTGTGATCACTGCCACTAAGGCTATCACTGGCCGAGATACTACAAAGCAAATTTTCTTGGTTTGTGAGCACCTAGTCCAGCAGCGCCTCATTGCTGGCTGGCACATCTAAGGTTTGCATGAGGAAACCATCCTGTACGCATTCCGGGAACTTGATGGGTGGCATGAGAGCTGCTATATTGTTCTTCCAACAAATGTCTGGGTAGTTGAAGTCACCCATAAGAACCAGATTCTGTTGACCCGAAACTTGCTTAAGTGACCCAAGTATTGCTTCTTTGGCCTTATCGTCTTGGTTTGGATGTCAATAGCAGTAATAGCTCTAAGATCCCTCTTGGAGATGATGACCCCTCTGGTCTTGACCCAGAGACATTCGATCAGTGTTTAAGGCTTTTATTTGCTAGATAATGTAACAACAAATCCAGCTAAGTTCCAGATTTTTCTTAGGCTCTATACATTTTAATGTATACACATGACTTTTTACAGAGTATTAAACAAATTCTGTAAATTATGTTCAGAGCTGACTCTGATAATAAAAATTGAGGAGCTCTGTTTTAGACAGTGAAAGATAGAAAGTATTTTTCAAGGAAAAGTTAGTTAGTATGCAAGGGAAAATGTAATCAAAATAAAAATAGGAATACAGTAACTTGAACAGTGCTCAGACATCCTGCTCTTTGCATGAATTATTTGTATTTGCTCCCATTGCTGTTGAAACTGAAAGCTTTCAAAAATAGATTGTCTGCAGTCATAAAATAAAGGTTGAAGATGAGACCTGATGCAGAGGCCCGTAACTTGGAAAGGAGAAGCAAGGCGCATGGCTATCTGCCAGGTGACAAGCAGGCGAGTTATCCCTTGGAAGGATGTAACGTCGCTTAAAGACTGGTGCTGGCTGTGGATCTCAGGCGGCTGAGCTGCACAATTTGCTCGCTTGGGTGCTGTTTCTCCTCAGGAGACATTTATAGGCTAGGTGGATCCGACTTAATATCTTAGGTATTGTCACTTTCTGTCCTGTGCAGTAATGCTATAACCTGTTATTGATAGTGGTAAAACCCCTCTAGAGAGGCAGAGTCCTGCTCTCCCTCCTCATTTGCTTCAACCAAGAATTGCTCTGTGTGCAACAGCAAGTTCTGGACTATAGTACACTGCTGCTAAAATCCGCTCCTTTTCAACTGCCCCAGCAAAGCCAAGCGCAGCAAAGCCCTGCTGCTTCCTATGAAGAGAGGGACTTGGGATCAGGGCCCTTGCTCTCAGGAGCAGTGAGCATGGCAAGGCATGGCGGAGGCCGTGCAAGGCTCCCTGCGGATGACGTTCTCCACACCGAACCCATGGCACAGAGCAGAGGGAGCCGCTGCCACCCCGGCCCCAGGGGAGCACCTCGTCTATTGGCTGTCCTCGCCCCACTGCCCTCCAGTTGGGGAACTGGGAGAGTTTGTCTCCCAGATCCTCTTTAAGGTTGTACTTTCTCTATCACAAACATCGTGTTCTTCAGAAGACATCTGTAGCAAGACATTCAGAAGTTACTTCTGTTCACTGTGCTTCTGCAGACAAAATAAACACTGTAATTGAAATCTGAATTTAATAAAAATTCTCATGCGTGAGGCCTTCAGCAGCATACTCCGTTTGAACTCTCTAGGCTTTATAGTCACTTTTTTCTTGCAAATGTCTGATCTCTGTTGCGTTCTAGTAACAATATGGGAACCAACGGTTAGCCAAGAAATACCTTTTATATTCAGTTTTCTGGTTAAAATGACAGTTGGAATTTGGGACTCTGTTAGTCTCGCCAGCCATCTGGATTTTCTCTGTGTGGTTTAATATTGTCCTGAAAATAATGAAACTTATTCTGTACAACGGAGTGTTTGAACATATACTGAGCAGCCAAAGAGCTCACTAACAGGAAAACAAGTTATCAGGTATCACGGCTCAGTGGTGCTGCCTTGCCTTGGTTGCTATTCCATGGTATATGTAAAAGAAGTTAATTTGCCTTTAGTGTGCCGTGGGGCAAAAGCAGGTATGGGGACGATTGCTACAGAGCAGCAGAAGCACCGTGATGTATTTTTTTGCACAGTGACATGTCAAATAACTGACATCTAGTCCAGTTCATTTCTATTTTAAGGGTATCGTATGGAGAACATGCTGACGATTTGATTTGATGCTTGTGTTACAGCAGCTGCTTTGTAAGGCTCAGACGAATAGGTGCCAAGTGGATTGTGTGTCTCTTTATCTGTGCATGACAGGGTTTTTAGAGGAAAAATAATAGAATTTTTCACTACTACATGTATGTACTTAGCTACATTTACTCAAGTTCTCTGGAGGAGATCGTAGAGAAAACTAGATGTGGTGCTGACTGGAGTTTGTATTTTTTTTTTACTAGTTGATCTCTACAGTGAAAAACATAGAAAGTAAGATCACTGAGCAAACAACATAGCAAAATTCCAGTAAAGCTTTAATTGATTTTATTGGTCTTCTGGCGAGCAGTGTTGTCACTCGTTGCAAATTGTTTTCCCTCATCTACTCCTTCCTTAATAAGTATTTCAAAGCTTCTGGTTAAAAAATTTAGAATATTTAAAGTGTAAGATAGATTACAGTGTTCAACTGTACATATATATATGTATATACATATGTATACATATACTGGTCAGCAGTTCTGGTGCCTTACAATATACCAACTAGTAGAATCATGTAAGAAAATTTTGATATGGAAATTTCTGTAATTGAAGCCATCTTGTTGTAATGCCACTTTGTGTCAAGTATTCCTTCCTTCTGATCTCATTAGGTGTGCCTAGTCATTAGATTCAGTGTTACTAAAGGGTTTTAACTTAAAAGCTGCTTTGATTAATGATTGGTTGGATGGAGGTTTTACTGTGTAGGATTAACTAGATTTAAAAATGGCAAAATGCCATAGTAGTATTAATGCCAGGCTTTAATGAGAAGCAGAAGTAAACTCCAAGGACCCTTATGATTTTAACACAGACTAAACTCATGTGCTCGTTACCTTAATGTCCTATCCTATTTTATATAGGAGTACCCCAATAATTCCTAGAGAATAGTAGCCTGCACAGCATATTAGAAATAATTAATGTCAGGTACATATCCCTGCATTTTTAATGAATTATAGATTTTGATCGTTTTAAAATCAGACTTACTCAATGTTATTATCAAATAGAGAAAAATGCTTCTTGCTGGTTTGGGCATTTTTAGTCGAGAGATGATATGGAAGTAAGACAAAATCACACTGGCAAACATTTCTCCCAATTAATAATGTCCTGACTTTGTAGTTGAAAAATGCATTTTCACATGTTTGGGTCATCTGCTACTTGGGTTTCATTTTTACTGTCTTCAGCTAGTTCTTTACTGTTCTTAAGCTAGTTTAGTTCTCCTAAAAGTTTACGAAGTTGGCACCTCTAGAGATTAATAACCTTTTTTTTTTACCGTTGATCACATATGTATCATTATATGATATTGCCAGGAAAACCCAGACTGTTCTCACTCCTGACTGCATTCAGTCGTCTCCGTAAATTCTACTAGAGTTGGTAGGATTTAAGCATATATTTAAAAGGTTATGTGTTGCTGAATGAGGGCCTTTGAAGCTAGCTTTTTTTCAGTCCGTGGTATCTTGCTGAGATAATAAAATGGCAGTGATTTATTGTTAGAGCTGAACAGGAAAAAACTTTCCTATCCCAGGAGTCTGAGAAATTTTTTTTATGCATTGATCCTGATTTCCCAGTTTTGGTTATTTTTCTGTGAACTTCCAATAGCAAGAAGTGTGTAATTAAATTTTTGTTTCTGCACAGTAATATGCTGTGAGAATTAGGCACAGCATACTAATAAGCAACAACAACAGTTCTTTGCAGAGGTGGCACCTTTTCTGCCAAAGCGTGTAGGATGACATCCAACCAAGTACTTGGGCTGTAATGCCTAATTTCTCATCGAAATCACGGATATATCAGACTTGACTTAGATAGGATTACTCACTGAAGCAAATTTGCGCAAGGGTCTAAGGCACATATCCAGAGTTAGGAGTCTATGTAATCGCTTGGCTCTGGGCCCCGGGCACTTGCATAACTTTGCTTGCGTGCATTACCCTGCCGAAACTGAGACCTACATCAACATGGTTACTCATACCAGCAAAATTGTGCCTGTGGACAAGTAATGACAGCCAAGGATCTTACTTCCTCTTGTACCACATTGAAAACTTCTGTTTTCACTGATGATCGAAGCTCATTAGCCAGCATTACCTTTGCAGTCCCCATCAATAGTTTCTGTGCCACTGAGTTTTTCAACTACAGCCTAATATCAGCTCTGTGTTCTTTGCTTAATTGACTTGTTGATATTTTTTTCCTTTTTTTTTTTAGGAAGAAGGCCAACAAAAACAAAGGACAAGAAAAAGAAGAAAAAGAATTTGATGGAAAGGGCTCAGAAGCAGCACAGCATCTTTTTAGCGACAGATAAAACAAGCCAGTAAAGACTTGATTTTCTTTAATATATTTTTTTGCAAAGTGCACAAAAGCTGCTATATGCTCCTGCCCATGGATGCACTATGATTCAGCTGCTTTGACAGTATTGGTGGCAAATAACTTGTAAAAAAAAGCCCATGAGCTTGTTTGTTTTATTTATATATTTTTTATTTTATTTTTTTCTCTAATTTTTGACCTGAAGACTTCGAGGTCAGGAGCGCACTGAGTTGAATCAGTGGAAGTGGTGCTGAAGTGCATGAAAGATTTTGTCCTGAGTGCCTGGTCAACTTGTTGACTCGGAAGGGAAGTGGAAAAGAAACCTATGTATCACCATTAGGCGGACTTGTGCATATTTAAATTAAAAAAAATGAAGTCTTGGAGGTGTAGGTACTATTGCATTTATGGCCTTTGTTTCCTATATTTGTACATTTCAAGAGTAAATGGATATGACTTACCTTCTTAGTGTTAATGTATGTTGTTCTCAGCACCTGTTGCATTGAAACAGTTGTATGATAAAACTGCTTTAAGACAGTATACCGCAGGAATTACTCCTTAGAGTTACAGAAGCACAACAGACCCTATGTGTACATATTACTCTGTCTACATATAAATGAACGTATTTACTGTACATCTATGCATTTTTATGTATAATACTTTATACATGTTTAAAGTTATGTCCTGTTGGTTCTAGTAACATACTTTAAAATAATCCAGTAAATGTTTACTTTTTATTATGTTTTAAGTATCTTCTCATAATTCTCAATAGTTGCCAACTGGATTTTTTTTCTCATTTGTAAAGCACATTCAGATGGCCAGACTACCTTGTAATGACCCTTGCAATGGAGCATCGGCTCTGAACTATACTTGCCAGACTAGTAAACCCTGAGTCTTCTGCTATTCTGTACTCCTATCTCAGCCTCAGTGTATTTTGTCTCAGAAAAAGAAGAGTAACTTTTTTAAGATGAGGCACAATGACGATAGATGTTTTGAGTGTCAGGAGAGAAATTATAAGGAATGTTCTTGGTATCTAAGATTGTATGTATAGTTTTTTTCCAAATATAATGCACAATATTTTATTCTGTTAGTCCTAATCCAGTCAGATGCAGAAAACAAATACCTGAATAGGAGAGAAACAAGAGAAAAAGCTATGTAAATTCAGCTGTTCAAAAGTATAGCAAATCCCAGTCAATGTCCCAGTATTTCCAGTTATTTGTAGAAGTTGAGCAAATTTAATCTGCATCTGGTGTTTGAGTATTTTGGGGGGAGAGATGGAGAGATTTTTCTGTGTAGAAAGTTAAAACAGCTCAGGATGTGTAATTTGGTAATCTAGCATTATTTAGCTTGCATTCAAGGAGATTTTTTAATATCTGCTGGGAAAAGCCCATGCTAAACTGGCTGTCATCTATGCTGTCACTTTGAGAAGTTATTCAAGTTCTAGGACTAAAACTTGTATATGACTTGACTTATCCAAAGCAAGGAACAGGTAAACCAGACCCCAGACCCACACAAAACACTTTTCGATGTATAATTTAGAAAATCCCACAAATCTCAGTTTCAGTTTTATGGCTTATATGTTTTACACATAAACCAGGGAAATAAAGCATGAATAAGCACAACTATATCCATATTTAGCTAAGACGTGAAGTGCTGCAAAAATATGCGGTAGTTAGACACATATGAATGTTCCATGAAACTGCTTGCGGACTTCCACTTAACCATGAGGTTTTCACCTCTTTCATTTAGAATATGTTCATATTTACCTAGAACATAATAATGTTAAGGACAGTAAGATTGTTCTGATCCTGGGCTGCTATTCTAGACATTAAATGCTTACTTAAAAAAAAAAAAAAAAGAAGAAAGGACAATGAGAACTATAGCTGCCTCTTTGCTTACTGCTTATCAAATTTGGCTGTAAGTGCAGTGAATGCCCTCATACAATCCTTTTAGTAGTGATTACAAATATTGTATTAGGCATGTCATGGAAAGAATGCTACAAAATACAATAAAATGATGTCACAAGCTTCTGAGTAAAATATTTTTGGTCCTTTTTAATGCAAAGAGTGTGTTCCTTCGGAATAGCATACACATAAAAGAGTTGGTGTGTGGGTGCAGATTTTCTCTCACTGCAGTGGAAAATCTGAGGGTTTTCCAAACAGCTATTTTATTGATACTTAGAACATGTTTGAAAAGGCACTATACATTAGATTACAATGATTTATCTTGTCCCAGTTTCCTTCATATTCAGTTTCCTTGAGAGCATAGATACAAGAAACTCATCCCTAAGTAGCAAGTGCCCTTGTATAGTTTCTTCTTTATCCTAGACATCTGCTTTTATCCTGGTAATTCATAGCACTAGGGTTTTTGTAGGATCATACTTCTCCTGAGGTTAGAAAGGACAATTCCTTGGACATTAGGAAAAGATTCTTCACTGACAGAGTGGTCAGTCACTGGAACAGGCTCCCCAGGGCAGTGGTCATGGCACCAAGCCTGTCAGAGTTCAAGGAGCATCTGGACGACACTGTTAGTCATGTGGTTTAGTTTTGGGTAGTCCTGTGAGGAGCAGAGAGTTGGACTCGATGATCCTTATGATTCCCTTCCAACTTTAAATATTTTATGATTCTATGACCTTGAGAGATCATCTAGTCCCAATCTCTGCTTGAAACAAGGCTAACCTTCCAGTTATATCAAATTTGCTTGAGAAAGAGGATTTCACAACCTCTCTAGTCTGTGTTGCCGTGTTTGACCACCGTCACAGGGATATCTTTTGTTGTTGTGATTTGTGTACATTGCCCCTTGTTCTTTTGCTGTGCACTTCTGAGAAGAGTTGACCTCGTATAATCCCTGATCAGGTAGCTGAAGTCTGGTTCCAGATTTTTCTCTTTAGCTGTCTCTTCTGCAGATGAAATACCCACAGTGTCTTTGGCCTCTCTTCAGATGTGTTGTGCTCCAGCCCCCTATCTATGTTAGTGACCTTCCAGTGGACTTACTCCATTATTCTCTCATACTGCGTACCCCAAACTAAGCACAGTACTCCACAGTACCTTCTGGGCGCTGAGCAGAGGGGGTCCAGCCTTTCCTGGACTACTCCCTTTTGGGATTCCAGAGAAGATCCTCACAACAGTGGTGTTCACACTTCAGCTGGGATGCTTGGAGAACTGGGGACAGCTCTGGGAGAGCACTGGTCTACACTACTGCTTCAGGATCTTCAAACAGATACTGTTTCTGTAAAGTGAAGAATCACAGAATCACAGAATGGCAGGGGTTGGAAGGGAGCTCTGGAGATCATCTAGTCCTACCTCCTTGCTAAAGCAGGTTAGCCTAGAGCAGGTTGCACAGGAATGCGTCCAGGCGGGTTTTGAATATCTCCAGAGAAGGAGACTCCACAACCTCTCTGGGCAGCCTGTTCCAGTGCTCTGTTACCCTCACAGTAAAGAAGTTCCTCAAGAAGATCAGGTTTTCAAAGCTCGATAGCATGAAAATAGCCTATGTCCACTCTACCTATTATTCCCTTTAAATTTCATCGGAATCATGTTTGTAAAGGTCTTTCTTTTCTGGTAAGCAGCTGGTCAAGTGCAGATGCTGTATTTTTCCCCTTTCAGAGCTGTCGCTATTTTTCAATCTAACTTTCTCTCAAACAGTGCAAGGATTCAGAGCAGTGGAGCTTATGTATTCACAAGGTTTTTATGCCGTTAGTTTAATAATTAGCTGGTGGAAATTTGTTTAAAATGAGAAGAGATTCAAGTCAATCGGATAAAGAACTTTCCACTCTGTAATCATCAGTTAAAAAAAGTGTTACATTGCAATGTGTGCAAAAAGTTATTTTATGAAAGTATACATTCTTTTGTATCTTATTCACCTGTCCCAGAACAGACAATTGCATAACCCCACTATGCATTTAGGATCTCTCTGTGCTCGGTATGCCTTACCTTATCCTGACCTCCTAGCATCTGTCTCTTTAAATTAAAAAAAAATCCAAAACAAAGAAACAAAAAGGCAGGTGCAAGTTTAAAGCTATTATTTTGGGGTCGACTGGTCTTTAATCTAGCTCAGCTGTTCTTGCTATTGAGAAATTATTGTTGCAAGTCTCTTTTGTTATTTCTGGGGAAAAAAAAAAAGAAGCTGCGTTCCGAATTATGGCAAACCTTCCATGTTATGCATGTCAGTACTCTCCTCTTACACCTCTATGGTTAACATAAAGATGTCTGTGAAAGAACAGTGAATACTTGTGGAACTTATATGATGTGACTTATATGATGAGTCTATAGTACAGAAAACTGCAGAGCAGAAAAATAAAGTAGATCTTCATTTGAGTTAGTTAAAAATAACACAAAAATCAACTAAACACCATGTTAACTTTATTATTTTTTAATTAAAATAAAAAATATAAAATCTCCGTTGAAATATTCTAGATTGAGAAGACTTTTTTAGACAGATTAAGATCAAATTTAGTGCTTCAACTTTGTTATGCTGATGAAATAAAATATAGAATAAAGTTAACTGGATACTACTGGCACAAGTGCCATGCTTTTTAAATGGGTGATGCTACCGATGACTGATGCTACCACTTACCAAGGGGTATGACAGATTTTTTAATTCAGACTGCACATCTCTTTCCCTTCATCAACAAAATATGCTTGTCTCTTGACACTAGTTCACTTTCACTTCCGATGGTGTAAGCCAGCATAAATTCCAGTAAACTTCAGACTGATGTTATTTTGGACTGACACCAACAAGAACAAAATGTACCCTTCTGAAAGTGTAACCCAGAAACCACTGTCAGCTTTTGGTTTAGTTCTTTACTGAAAGCTCTACGCTGAACCTCACATCCTTTCTTTCATGAAAAGACTTTGGCCAGGAGTGAGGAAAGGACATTAACTTTAGGAAGTATTAGAGCAGCCTGACCTACAGGACACCTGAGAGGAGGCAGGCCAGTGTGTAAAGTGCAGTTCCTATCAGGAGTGGAAAATGCTGTAAGGAAAGCATGCCTAGAAAGAGCATCCTAAGTAAGCCCAGCCTTCAGCCTGTTGTCTAACTCTTCTAGACTTCAACTGAGTACTGTGTCCAGTTCTGGGCTCACCAGTTCAAGAGAGACAGGGAACTACTGGAGAGAGTCCAGTGGAAGGCAATAAAGATGATGAGGGGAGTGGAGCATCTCTCTTATGAGGAAAGGCTGAGAGAGCTGGGTCTGTTCAGCCTGGAGAAGAGAAGGCTGAGAGG
>VZSC01015855.1:89176-111915 GCA_013398225.1 Steatornis caripensis
CAAAGCTACTTTTATAAGGAGGCAATAAAGGAAATGAACTGTGCTGGGCTTGTTGGCAGCTTAACATTTATTTTGGTTCTTCGCTTGAAATTGTATCAGAGGTTGTGTGCAAGTATGTCCAGGTAGTTACTGTCTAAAATGATGCATTTGGCAAGGGTGCTGCAGAAGCAAATGAGTTTCGATCTCTGATTGGAATTGTAACAGCAGTAGATAAAAAAAAAAAAAGGAATTAAAGTGCTTTTAAAAAGGAACTAATTCAGCAGTTCCATTTCATTTTGTCAAGTGGAAGGTAGTAATATTTTTTGCAGATAGTAATGGAAACCTTGAATAGAAACAGATGCCTCACTTCACAAAAATTGGTGTCTCAAATGCCCCTGTGTTACAGGATCTCTGGTGTTACCCTTCTGTCTCCTAGGTAGGGAGTCAATTCAAATCCGTTTAACATATAAGCCTGGGTTTTTAAGGGGGCCTTGGCCGAACACACTGTACTTGAGGCACACGCAACAGCAGAGCCGGTCCAAATCAGCGCTTCTGCAGTCAGTGGGCAGTCACTTAAACAGATGAGCTGATACTGCAGGTTTTGCTGGCTCAACAAGTAGGAATTACGGTAACTTGTCGCAGCTGTGGGGTATTGCAGCATTAATTCTCTTCCCAAGAAAAAGTCTCTCGGGTGAGCACTGAGGCCACAGCGTTCCACAAGGGAACCTGTTTGCACAGAGCTGGCATTTTATTTAACAGTCTGCATTAGAAAGCAGTTGGAGAGAGGTGTGTCGTTAGAGGGAAACATATGAGGGAAAGTGGTTTTCCCATCAAGAAGATTTTCACTATTGGCTTTCTTCCTCAGCTCTGTGGGTGAGATTTTGCAAAAATCCGGGGCCTAAAGATTCATGTGACTGTGTCCCAAGCATTGTTCTCTAGCACTCTTCCAATTGCACTCTTGACCTCTGCACACAAAGCACTTTGACTAGATGTCAGCATTCTGATTAAAAACTAGTGAAAAGGCAGGAGTTCCTCCTCTTGATATTAAGAAATATTAACATCACACAACTAGTAAAGCAGCCATTCTCTTGTCTTCTGCTATTTCTGTCGGATAACCTTCAGGGATCCTCAGCCTAGTGCCTTTGAGGGATAGACACATGTTCAACTCTAGCTGTAGAACTGTTAGAGAATGCCCATATCTACACAACACTTTCATATTATACTCTTGCCAAGAGGAAGGGCAGAGACAAAACTGTCTGCAACGCTAAAACAAATGAAAGGATTACTAGCAGAAATCCCGTCAGGAGAAAAAGCCAAAGCAAGACCTCTTGTCATGCTGCTGTCTGCCCACACAATGGTAAACTGGAGTGCATCCTTGCATGTCTGTGAAGAGGAAGAGGATGGTCATCAAAATGCCCCAGACAATACTTTTCATAACTGAATCTCCACCTCTCTCCTCCACACTGAAGATCTGGACAGGATGAGGCTTACCAAAGTGACGAGGTATGTTTGAGCAGACTGCCACTTGGGCACCAGTGCTGTGCATCCTGTAAAGGAGGAGTTCAACACCTCTGGAAATGCTACAGAGGGAATCCTCTCCTCTATTCACTTCTCAAAATTATGCTCTTCTGGATATCAGCTGCCTGCTGTAACACTTAGTAAAGCTGGGTTCCTTCCTTAGGATTAATATCACATATTCAAGCATCTGCCAACTATGAAGAATTTAAAATTTTTAAAATCTTCAGTTTCTTTATTAAATCTTCAATCATGGCTCATGTTTGTTGCTTTCATACATTTTCCCTGTCTTGCTGTCTGTTCATAAAATTGTTCTACCCCATGCTGTCCTTTAATTTAAGCTCTCTGCACAAACCAAGCGGAAATATTCAAGCATTGCACAATGAAAATGTTTATAATAGTGGAAGATACCAAGAGTGTAACTAAAACAATAGGAAAGACGTATTAGCTCAAAGATGCATTAATAAATTTAATGTTAAGTTAAGCTGAACCTTCAAGAAGTGAATATTTAAATCAAGCCATAGAGATGGCTCAAGTTGTATTAAGCTTTGAGGCAGTACGGAGTGTTTTGTTGAACACAGTTCTGCGATGCAAATGCTAAAATTTGTATTAAACTTTATGCAGATTTCTGTGTATCATAAAACTGAATAGAAGCCAAAGAGGATGTTTTGCTTTGTTGTGTAAATTGGAAGTCAAAGCAGCACTCAGAGGACCTCACTGACTCTTGTTTGTCCTCCATGCCTATAATAAATGTTGCCAAGTGAATATCAGCACTTCATTTCTTTCTAGTTTGTCCAGGACTTTCTGGAAAAGACCTCGAAAGGAAAGCCACCCCAGAGGAGGAGGGCAACAGCATTCCAAAGCTCTGAGCAGAAACATTTTTGTCCTTGCTAGCATGAAAACTAAGAGCAGCCCAAGATATTGGTGGGCTTTTTATCATTTCCCTTAGCAACTGCAGAACTATAGCCCATATGAAGATGAGAACTGTCGCTCAGAGACAGGCTGACAAGTCTTCAAAGAAAGCTAAAATGGGAACAGAGGCTTCAGCTCCATCCCTGCAGAAGGACACAGAATGTCCAGGGACTTCAGTGGAGCGTGTGACTGGAGAGGGGCATGACGCAGATGGTGCAGCAGCAAAGGGCTGTGCTGGACCCCCTCCTGTTACAAATGTCAAGCATTGCCTCCAAGAAACATGGAAAAAGATTAGTTTTTAATAATGGTCCTTGATGCCATGTTGGCCTGTATTGCCTTCAGAGAGATGGAGAAGGGGATTGCTTTGATCCCATCACCTCCTAGGACTTCACGCACACCCTTTTGTCTGACTGTCCCTCAGTTCCTCGGATCTTAATTTTTACCATAACTTTCTATAATTACCATGGTTTTATTTCAACAGTAATATGTTGCCTGCTAGTTTTGTATTAGTGCAATGGCATTGCGTTGCTGAAGGAGTTTGAAAAGTTTAATATTTTACTATTAATTTCCAGTTTGAGCAAGCAGATTTCCATACAGTATGTTCCTTACCCATAGCCATCTCTGTTTAGTTTGGAATAAAAAACACTCTTTTTTTTTTTTTTTTTTGCTGCCTGGGATTTCTTCTTCTTTAGTCTTAAGCCCTATGAAAAATTCTACCATATCCATCTATCATACAAGGCTCGTAATTAGAAACTTGTCATGTTTTAATAAGATGTTATCATCTAACCATTAATCGCTCCATTGTTTTTCTGGCCATTGCAGAAAAGGAGAAGGTGCTCCACTGACTTGCCTAAATTTCCAGTGGAAAACTTTGTGAACTGGGTATTCCAGAGAAGGAACTGTGTTGTGCTAATATTTATGGTCATCACAGCAGCAAAACTCAGATTTTGCCAACATTGAACATTGGATGAGGGGGCAAAATAATGCCAGGCACATTTTCTGGCCCACGTCTAACTTTAAACATCGTCAGGACCTAGGACACTGCATATGTTAGCATATGAATAGTCAGCTTGGTTGCTGTTACATCCTCCAGAGGGACATTTTGGACAGGGCCCCTGCTCTTGTCTACCTGCTACATGATTTTGTTTGAGCATAGATGGAAGATACAGCGATAAACTGTCTTTGACACACTGTGATTCATGCACTCGTGGGTTCTTGCTGATGGACAAAGCTTACCAAATTTATTTCCCTGGAATATGACCAAAGTTGCGTGAAGTTTCTGATCTGTGGCTTGTGTCCACATGATGCAGACTTTGGACTCTAATGCCAGCTCTGAATTGCTCTCAAAATACCATGTTATTGGGTAAGTCCTGTCCTGTTCATCTCCAGTTAACTGCTCTGCTTTTCTAAATACTCTTACCGCCCCACTGTGTTGATTTGCTGTTATCTTCCACAAGAATAAATCAGGATTATCTGCACTATGGAGAAAGACTACTACTAGTCTTTCAGGCTTAGTCAAGAGGACTCAATTACTTTATCATCTTCTTCCCATCTCTAATCTCTAAACAGTCTGTCACTGTTTAGCAGGGTATAATACAACATTATTATCTAACAACTACTATGTTAATGTACGGCTTCTTGCTAACAGCTTAACAGTTTTGCATCAGAAGATGAACAGATTAGATTTCACAAAGAACCCACAGCACACAAATCTTCAAAAGATCTTCTCAAAGGAACAAGAACCAAATAAACACTTTTTGAAAATAAGACAGTTGATCAAAATTAACCACTGCTTCGTTCGAAAATAATTGAATGAAGATTTGTGGGTGAAAAGCATCCTCTAGAGGCAGAAAGATTGTATTTTTTTCAGTGAAAATCTGTCTATTAATAAAGGATATAAAGTACTTCATTCTGCCTAAATTCAGCTCAGAAAAGGCTCTTATATGCAAGTGATAGAGCACAGAACACTTTTTTCATTGTTCTTCATGTTACAAAAGATAGTTTCAAGACAGCAGCTACATATGCCAAAGGTGTTTTGAACTTTAAATTTTCTTCTAGTTAAGGTTTAGTTCATGCACAAAATAAAGGACAATTTCTACTTCCCTCATATTAAACTGGCAAATCAGGTACTATCTGATTGAAGAAAAATGGTTTGCAGCCATGTCATAGCTTTTAGTAACAGAACAGTGTCTCATTTCCAAAATCACTCTGGTGCAAAACTACGAAGAAAATGTCAGATCCACTAAACCCAGAAAAGTTCTCAAAGAAATCCTATCAGATTTTGGTTTATTGCCTGAATTGCATTTATATACACAGAAAAAGAGACAAAAATATCAAAGAAATCTTGTTTAAGGAACTTTATCCAAGAAACTGCCTAAGAAACCAACATGCGTATTCATGCATTATACATTTTTTTTTTTGCTGTGGATAAGAGTAAGAGAATTTTTAATAAAAATGAGCCTGACCCTTCAGGTTTACCTCTGAACAAAATCAGAACAGTAATGTGTGTGTGTGTGTGTTTATTTTAAGAACTCTGCCATTCTCTTGGCACTTCCAACTTGGCGACAGCCAAGGATAAGAGTTATTGCATAGACACTGCACAGCTCTTTTGTTTTCCTTCAGTTTTCTAGGGATACTTGTAAGAAACATGCAGATTTGAAAACAGGATTAGTTTCTCATGGGGAATGGCCCTGCAGGATAGGAATAGACGAGCTACAAATCTCGGGAATGCTCTTTCTCCCCGCGGTGTGCACGGCGGCGGAGCGCGAGTGCCGCCCCGAGGCCACGGAGGAGGGCAGCGGCTGTTCCTGCTCCTGCTGCTGCTGCTGCTGCTGCTGCTGCTCCTGCTGCTGCTGCTCCTGCTCCTGCTGCACCGCCTCGGCCGAAGCACCAGGGTATCCCGCTGTCCGCGGCTTCTGAGGTGTCTCAGATTTATGGAGGCCTTTTGGTCCCTTACAGTGCTGGTGTTTGCTTTGTATGGGTGATGCAAAAAAGGTCGTGGCGCTCAAACTTTTCACATACCTCCGTCTTACCAGGCAATGGAAGAAAACAGTGCTGCAGTTCATACAGCAGTGTTTCTGCAGGGTGTGGAGAAGGACCCTTTACAGCACCTTAAGACGACATGTGACTCTACATCATTCTTTATGAAATGTGAAATACTTCGCATCAGAAGAAGAAGAAAAAAAACTTTCATGAACTGTGGCTTCATGATTTCTAAACTGTTGCTTTCCAAACTTAGCAGCACAGCAGAAATGTCAAGCTAACAAACAAAATAATCCACTGCAGGTTCCTCACAATCCACGTTTACAAGCGTAACTCTGCAATTCACCTAAGTTAATCAAGACTTAGTATGTTAGATGTTGAACCTTGTTTCTCAATGATACTTTCTTCTTAGCTGAACAATGTAAAAATGTGTGTGTAAATACTTCTACAAAAGAGTAATGATAAATAGCTGACAATACACAGCTATAAGGAAACATAAAGAGAGAACACAATTTTGAAAAGAGGCAATATTTCACATGAGGATATTTTTCAGTACTCTGTGTGATTGGGTTTTTTTTGAGTTTTGCAGAAAACACTAGGAAATTTTCATTGGGCCATGTTGCACAGCTGATTTTTTTTTTTTTTTATTTCTGCCTCTGGGTGGGGTTATATATCCTCCTCTGGATGGGTACTGTTTTTTTCCTATATATCCTACACTGATAATACCTATTTTGTGGAGACTGTGACACAAATTTTTCCCTGATGTGTATTCTTTTCACTGAAAAATTGTTCAGAATAGATCAGATTTTATTATATTTCAAAAAAGGAAAAGAAAATGTGTCTGAAAGGCTGAACAGAGTTGAATGCTATTTGGAAGGTAAACTGTTTTACTGTTAAGGAAATATGATATTTAAAATGATATTTTAAAATCTCGGTTTGGATTAGGTTCAAGGAGGAGACCCATTCTCAGTTCTAACTTTGAGTTTTCTTCCACTTAATATTATAGCCAAATGAGACCTGACATGATAAGATTCGTCTTATGTATTATGCTCACATCTTCTCTGGATGTACTGATACAGCTTTTGTCTTATACACTCAAAGCTTAATAAAAACTGTGATCCTTTTCTACCTTGCTGATGTTGCCCGTGTGCTTTATATGCATATCTTCATATGCATTTCACACAATATTTGTGGGTGAAATAGTTAAAACAAATGAGAGTATCAAGATTTGGAAGGGAAAATATTTTTTTTGTGGACCAACCTAGTCTAATGAAAAATATAATTCTTCTCTCCAAATCTTGCCCATTGTTTAATCCATAATTTCATGTAGGCCATAACAAGACATTTCATTATAAAAAGACAAAGGGAGTGGTTTTATCATGCCTCAAAGTACTGCAGTTAATTTTTTTTGCCTGCTCTGCGCTGTGGGGAAAAAAATCTGCAGCTAAGTATGTTTGCAAAAATCAACTATAAATTAATTCTAGCATATCTTCCTTTCTTTAACTCCTTTCAGTTCAGCTATGTGGATTTAATAGAAGTTACCATCATGTGTTCCTGAAAAAATATTGATTATACCGCTTCCATGGCATCCAAGACTTGGCACTTGCGAGATCTGTATGTTCTATTTTAAAAAGAGAAGCGTAATATCCCTGCTAGAAGTGCTGGTGAGAGCATTTACTTTGTAGTCGTACCTTGTTTCTCACTTGACCATGCATTTTTGGTGTTACGTGAATATTAGAAATCTTTTCAATTTCCAGGGAATTCCCAAGATGAAAATGGACTGAAAGATTTAAACTTTTCATTTGCAAAACAAGAGAGGTAGATTCGGAAACAGAATTACAGAACCACAGAATAGCTGAGATTGGAAGGGAACTCTGGAGATCCTCTAGTTCAACCACCTGCTCAAAGCAGGATCAGCTAGAGCTGAGTGCTCAAGGCTGTGTCCAGCCAGGTTTTGAATATCTCCAAGCATCAAGAATCCACAACCTTTCTGTAGGCACGAGTTGTTCAAAGTATTTAATCACCTCTACAGGAAAAATCTTTTTCTTACATTGAAATGGAATTTCCTTTATTTCAGTTTGTTCCCATTGCCTCTTTTGGTGCACATCACTCAAGAGTCTGACTCTGTTATCTTTATTCTCTCTCATCGGGTATTTATTTATACCTATAAGATCCTCCTGAGACGTCTCTTCACCAGGCTAAACAGCCTAAGCTCTTAGAGCCTCTGCTTCTATGACAGATGCTCCAGTCCCTTAGTCATATTCATGGCCTTTCACTGGACTCACACCAGTATGTTCATTTGTTCCTTTACTGGAAAGACCAGTGCTCTGGATGCATCTCACAAGTGCTGGGTAGAGGGGCAGAATCACCTCCCTCAACCTGCTGTTGATGCTTTTCCTGAGGTAGATCAGGATGTTGCTGTCTGCCTTTGCTGCAAAGGCACAGTACTGGCTCATGTTCAACAAATTGGCCACCCTTACTAAAGTCAAGATAAACAATGTTCACTGCTCTCCCCTCACTCATAGAACCACTCATTGTAAAATCTATCAGGTTTGTCAAGTATGATTTCCACTTCATAAATCCACAATCACTTCTCCCCATTATCTTTATTTTCTTAATATGTTTGGTAACAAGTTTTGGGATCATTTGCTCCATCACCTTCCCAGTAACTGAGGTGAGGCTGACCAGCCTATAATTCCCCAGATGCTCTTTCTTGCTAGTCTTAAAGATAGGAATATAACATTTACTTTCTTCCAGGAATGACATGTACTTTCTTCCGGTCCCTAGGAACCTTTCTCAATTTCATCCATTGGTGCATCCCATCACATCCCATGGACTTGCATATGCCCCATTTGTTTAGATGTTGTTTGAACTAATTCTCCTCCATGGGTAGGTCTTCCTTGCACCAGTCTTTCTCATAGGCCTCAGGGGCCTAGGATTCCTGGCAACATGAAGATGAAGGCAAAGAAGACATTGAGCACCGTGACCTTCCACATGTCCTTTGTCACCAAGACCTCTATTTCATTCAGAAGTGGGCCTACATTTCTCCTAGTCATATCTTTGTTTTGCTACAGATAAATCTGTAGAAGCCTTTCTCTTTGCTCTTTACATATCGCACCAGATTTAACTCCAGATGTATTTGTCTTTCCCATCACTGCATGCTCAGATTGTTTTTGTATTCCTCCTGGGTCACTTGTTCTTGCTTTCACCTCCTGTATGATCTCCTGTTATGTCTGAGTTTTGTCAGGACCTTCTTATTCATTCACGCAGGACTCCTCCAAACTTCTTTTGCTTGATTTTCTGCACATGGCAATGATCCATTCTTGAGCTTGGAAGAGGCGATCCTTGAAAATCAACTAGCTCTTCTGGACTGCTCTTCTCTCCGTGACAGTTTTATATGGGATTTCTCCAACCAGGTCTCTGAAGAGGTCAAAGAGCTCTCCTGAAGTCCAGGGTTGTGATCCTACTATATTACATTGTGTGCTTCTGCTTTGTACCTTGATCTCTCCTCTATGAAAACAAAACAAACTTGGAACAGAGGGTAGATGGATCTCATGCTGGTTACTGGATAATACATGGTATCAAATTAATAATATTTACTTCTTTACTGTCATATCTGTCTATCTTAAGATCTTTGATTCATCTACAGTCCAACTGCCTTATTTCTAGCTATAATTTTTTTTTAATTAAAAAAAGTTTACATCCATGGTAAATGATGGATGAAGGAAACATCTTTTATATAATTTCACACCCTCGTTTACTTACATCTCGATTCCATTTCAAAAGTCAAAACCCCAACACAGAGGTAAAAGAAAAAGGATTGCCTGTATCTTTAAAGTGCTGAGTTTATTCTTGGCAGCCTGGCTCTGAGAGCTCTCTTCAGAAAGCCAAAGGTGATGCTTTTTCCTCTCTTTCTGCCCTCTTGACTTTTGCCAAAACCTGCAATTTGTTCATACTAGTACCTCAGGGTGAGTGCATAGAAGACATATACACGCTAGATAAACTTGTCCTCTCAACTTTGGCCAGAGCAGGGGGATTTGGCTGCTCTAAGTAGCTGACAATAACTATGATATGCAATGATGCACCAGTAGATAACAGGAAAGTTAAAGTTTTCCTTCTCATTGGTCAGGTTTGTTTCCTTCTTGCTTGAGCAGGCATGTATAAAGGTACTTAAGGAAATAGAAAAGATCCAGAGGAAAGTTAAGAAACCCCTTTCTTTCCTCTCTCTTTTTAAATGTCAAGGACATAAGAAAGTCAATTAGGAAAAAAAAGTCTGGCTTCAGACAACCAAAAAACCTTTAAGAATGCTTCTTTCTTATTTTCCCTTTCAAAATCTTATATACAGCTGAACAGAGAATGTAATTCCTCCCATCCCATGCCAGAGACATAAACAATCAAAAGCAAGAACCCAGAGAGATCAGGAGCCTCAGAGCAGCTGGCCAAGGAGATTGTTAACAAAGGCAGTGAAAAACAAGAGGTTTTCCAGAGCTATAGAAATTTGCTACAGTGGTGTGGAAGAGCCAAAGAGATAGGGAGCAGCAAGCCAGTAACTATGAGAGAAGAGGCAGACAACCCAGTTTTAAGCAAGCAAGAGGCTCTGGCAGCCATCAAGAGAAAGAGGGCACCATTAAATGTTGAGATTCAAAACTAAATTCAGGATTTCTTAGAGGTCAGGATAAAACAGATGCTCCAAATACACCATCTACTTCAGAGACAAGCTTAGATATAACCTGCGTGAGAGGATACCGGTCAAATTTGGAAATCCTTACATCCATAAATTTCATGGGATCTGATGATTTCAGAGAGAAACAATTGGCTGATGAGTAGCACCAAGATGTAAAATCAAAGGACGTTGCTAATCCCTCTTTTCGGCACAGGAGAAAACATTTTGAAAGAGGGAAGGTGCATTTCCTGCACATTTTGGTCCATATCTCATGCCAAGCAAATAGATGTCTGTAGATATACTGGCTAGCTTCGTCAAGGAACTGGACTAAGTCCCAACAGAGCCCTTAATCCATATCCCCATTAGAAAGTACAGCCATGAGCATTCCCCCCTCCCTTTTTGTTATTATTATAGATTGACTGGGGAGATGTTTCCTAGCTCTGCTGGAAGGGTGGCTGGGACAAATGAGAGACAAGTTGGCCTCTGAAGTAATAAGTTTCTGTTAGTTACTGGCAGGTGAGAGTCTCAGAGCAGTGAACCTGCAGGAACACCTGCATTAGAAGAGTCAGACAGGGTCTTTGTCCCTGTGATGCTGTTGGGAATACAGTGGACAAATTTCATAGGATAGCAATGGGAAAAGCAACCTGACAGTGTTACTGATGAGGACGGACTAGGAGAGGGGGCAGGTGTTCTGCAGGCTCTTTGTACCGAAGGCTAAAATCTTGTCCTAGATCATCACAGAAAGGAAACAAAGATCTCCAGTTCCTGATACTCACCAGAATTATAGCATGCTCCTGCGATTCAGGAAGTGAGCTGACTCTCTCCTGCAAACTGGCCATAAAATCACTGAGAGGTTTGCAGACCATTGAGTATTGCATTTGTTTCATCTGTCTTACACACATGATTCTCTGAAATATCCCAGAAACCCTGAAGAGACCACCTCCAGGGAGCACTGCAGACCAGTGCTTAGGAGCACCCCAGCCTACCCCTTGGTCAGTCAGTAGTGGGGAGTTGGGTACAACAGGGCAAGCGAAGCTCTTTTCCTGCAGCAGGCAGCAGCCCCAATGCCTTGCTTTGCCAGAGATCCTCTACAGCAGCTGCATGCTGTCATACTGTCACTTAGAGTCATACCTCCTAAGTAAAAAATAATACACTGCTGGATGTTACCAGGAGAAAGACAAGTTATATGGCGAGAATAGGATTATTTGAGGTCATTGCAGTAGGTACAAATGAAAACTCTTCAGGTTAGCTGGCTAGAGAGTGTTTACAAAGCCAAATAAGAAAGACATTGCTGCAGGCATGGCCTTGTTGCCAGCTTGAAGATAAGTGTTTCGAAAAGATGATCTCACTGCTGGTATGCAACTAGTATTGATGCATACTCTGCCATCATTACCAGATTTTACTTAGTAAATATTTTCTTGATGATGTAACTACATGCAGAGAAGGCAGCATCCTAGCCAAAGGCAACTGAAACAAACCACATTTGTTTTGTCTAGTTTTCTTTTCATTGACTTCAATGAGCTTTGTATTCTACTGTGTTTTCATTTTTAAATTGCATCTGGTGTCACAAATCATTAATAAGCTGGGCTTTTCTTGAGCGAAAAATCAGGACAAGCACAAAAATCTCAGAATAATCAGTAAGAATAGTAGAATTATATTTTAAATACAAGATGCAGAAAAATTCCCATTAACAATGAGTATATTTAAATTGTTTTAAGTTGTGTTATATTACTGGATTTTATATCAACTTTAGAGACAAATGGATAATTAAATACTTGTGCTGGTTTGGGGTAGGATAGTTAGTATGTGCCAGAATAAGCTGTATGAAAAATAAAACAATATATCCTGCATCTTAGCTGTGGTTATATTAAATGATTTTTGTTTGTACATTTGCAATAAATCTTCCACAAACTCTTCAAGACATAACTTGCTGCTTCTTTCTCTCTTTAAAAAGTAATCTGATTTTGATTGTAACATTAAAGTGATATTCATACTTTGAGTTTCAACTACATTGACAGCTGACTCCAATTCTTGTGTTTATAGGAGTAAATGAAAAGAACACAAAATGTGCTCTTCAACAGCCGTTCATGACATAAAGCGCTACTTTACTTACATCAAAACACTGCTTAGAAAAACTAGTTTTTACTTAAACAATATTGTACTTATAATATAATTGGAGGATCAGCGATGTTAGAGCGGAGACCAAAGAACAAAGGAATAAAGTGACATTTGTAATGTTCCAGCCTCGGCGCAAATGATGTTGACTTAATACGGCTCTCACGCAAGTGATGTAAGACTTATTTCCAACAGTGCACTCTGGCTGCTCCGTGTGAGGGTTTTTGTGAGTCCATGTTGATGTGTTGACTTCTAGAGCTCAACTCTTGCTGGTCTGCTGGGGTCTGACTCTTCTGGCCGGGGATCATGTTCATCTCTGGTAATTTGCTTACTCTTTTTCCTTTCTTTTTTTTTTTTTTTTCTCATTTGTAAAAGTCAGCAGAACTTCTCAAGGACATCTCGCTTTAATGAGATGTTACTCATAGGAAATCCTTTTTTTCTTAGGTAATTTGTTTAACAGTGGAAAAAGCTGGAAATGTTGCATGCTAAATGAAAAACATTTGTCATTTTTGCACAGTGGTTAAAGGAACAGCTACATATTTTTTCCTCCTATTTCTTCTTGTTAGCTTTAGGAGAAAACATAAAAACATGCAACTACTTTACTACAAGGATTTCTTTCCTGACTCTGTGAATGACTTCATACCCGAATCGGAAAAGTCACGTTTTTCAGACTGTCTTTTCAGACTCTCCAAATATATAGCATTCAAAACATGAATCTGATGTAAAACATGCAGTGATCTTTCCCATTACGTGGGTAAACATTCTTTTTTTTTTTTTTAAAGCAAAACCATTGTTCTTCTGGAGCATAACATAGGTCACTGGAAAAGGGTATATTGTTCCAAAACTTATCCTACAATTCAAACTCATTGTCAGAATTTCAGAACAGACAGAAGAGTAAGTTAAATCAAGTTGCTGTCACTTCCCATCTTGACTTACCTTGGAGGTAGAGCTTAAATAGTGATATTTCGGTTGTAGGTTTCTGTTAAAAAATCCATCTCCCAGGATGAAGTCTAACAATTTGAAGGTGGAATCCAACTGATGAAGGCTGGCTGAAATTTCCGTTGTTTCCCTTTTGCCCTGAAACTAACATCATGAGAAAAAATGTTCAGATCCCTTTTATGCCCTGGTCTTTCCTTCACATGTAGGTCCCTTTCTCTTTCCTTGTGTTGTCGGGTCTTTGGAAATAGACTGGTAGCATATGATGCTGATGGTTCAGTGGCAGGAAATAGCAAAAAATCTTCCATTGCAGACCATAGTTTGAAGCAGCCGTTGTTTGAGAGTTTTTTGGGCAGTTTCCTCACTCCCTATACACCAGCTAATACTCTGACAAATTGTTTCAGGCTCTGATTTACTATTAAAGTGAATGGAAACTTTTAATGAGGAAATGAAACTCTCTCTCTTCTTTTCTTAGATTACAGTTTCAAACTCCATAGGGAAAATGCAAAGACAAATTGTTATGCAAATGAAGAATTAAAGGGATTAGAATATCCAGCGCATTTTAAAACTGCTTTAATCGTAGATTGTTGATTACCAGCTGCATGTCTTACATAGTTCTTTGAGCAGTATTAATCTTACAAAAAGTACAGAGAGTTGGGAGACAACAGGGAATATAACACTTACATGCAACACTGACAGCCTTGAATAGCAAGAATTGTTAAATCTCAAGTAACCAGCCCATGCAGTTAACTCCAACATCCCTACACTCATTTTATTCCCTTCAAGAAGCAAATATATGCATTCTTTTTAATGCAAAATTGTATGAACAAGACTATCATTACTCCATGCGGTCTGATAAGAAAGTGACTGAATAAAGAGATCCCAGATGTACAGATCAAACTGGAACATGTAAATATAATTGACTCATTTAAAACACATAGAGAATTGTCAGAAAAGTACATTTTAGAGGGTAGATAGCCCCCAAAAGGGAAAGAATACAATTTACAATACATTTTGGACTGACACCGAGGAAGATCTCTATTAGTGATACTTTCCATCTATGTGTATTTTTAAAGTATCTGTAAAAGAAAAGTAGAAGAATTCAAGAAGTAAAACACAATGACAGTTTTATGATGACTGATTTCAGTTTCTAGGGTTAAGGCTTTCAGCAGGTGGCTTGGGATCCCTTCGGGTACCGTTTTGTCCAATGTACTTTATAGGTCTTGAAAAAGTGAAGTCTACTCTTCTTAAACCTGTATTGGTGCACCCTTAAGACTTACACTTGATGCTGAATAATATAGCATCTAAGCACATTCTGGATTTCTTATATTCCTCCACATATCAATGAACTTTCACAGAGAGACATTTCACATGAATGCAGCCAGCCATTTGGGTTTCTAGGCATTTTTTCCAGATTAGTGTATTCTGAATTCAGAACAGTTTCATGAGCATGGAACACACTCAGAGACTTTTTCCCTCCCACAACTCCCAACTTTTGAATAATTAGCTGGTTTTGCAGGTGCCTGCCTAAAGAAGATTAGGTTTGTACAGCTGTGTGAACGTTTCTGCAAATATAGATCTTGAGGCTTTTCTGTGTTCCTATTCATTTAATTAACTACTGACAGGTATTAATATTGTGACCTCAAGTGACTTACCAGTAAGCTGTTAAATGTTTTCTTCTCTTTCTTGGGTTTACAAAGCAGCAGACCAAAGTTTTGATTTATCATTGCTTTTCAGGCCCCAGGACTTCTGCTTGATAAAAAGAATGCAGACGCGAAACACTCTGGTAATTTTGCAGCACAAATTACTGCTCCACACTTCCAGGAGCAATACAGGGACCTGTTTGATACAAGAAATGGTACTGTTGTGGTTTAACCTAGCCAGCAACTAAGTACCATACAGCTGGTCGCTCACTCCTCCCCACCCCGTGGGATATAGGATAGAATCAGGAACAAAGAAAAAGTAAAACCCATGAGCTGAGATAAAGGTGGTTTAATAGGACAGACAAAGAAGGGAGAATAATTATAATAATTAGTAATAATGATAATAATAATACGAAACAAGTGACACAATGCAATTGCTCACCATCCACTGACTGATGCCCAGCCCATCCCTGACCAGAGCTCACTTCCCCCCAACCAACTCCCCCCAGTTTATATGCTGAGCATGACACCGTATGGTATGGAATATCCCCTTGGCCAGTTTGAGTCAGCTGTCCTGGCTGTGCCCCTTCCCACCTTCTTGTGCACCTCCAGCCTCCTCGCTGGCAAGGCATGAGAAGCTGAAAAGTCCTTGACTTGGTTCTTGACAACAACTAAAACATCAGTGTGCTATCAACATTGTTCTCATACTAAATCCAAAACACAGTACTATACCAGGTGCTAGGGGAAAGATTAACTCCACCCCAGCTGAAACCAGGACAGGTACGATCTTCAGATATTTTAGGAAAAATGTTGTAAACAGTTCCCACAAAAAGGTTAAGGAAATGCTCAAGTAATTATTTACAGATATGGCTAAGCTTTTTTATGTTACTAATTAAAACAAATTTTTGCTCAGTCATCTGCATTTTGCCATCTTACAAATTACAGCAATTGAGGATGGGAAGGTCATTAGATTTACCACAGATTTTACTAGATTCTGGTAAATAGTGTATTGATTATATAATTCACTGCATCTGTTCAACTTAGACCATGTTAACTATAGCTCTGTGAATAAATGTCATATTTGGGGACAAAACATGACCATTTTGAGAAACAATAAGCCCAACCCTAAGTTGACATAGAAGTTTAATTCTAAGAATTGGTCAGCATTTTTGAAAAAAAAAAAAAAGGGTATTTTTGACAGTTAAAGACATTTTGAACTGAAAAAAAATCAAAGCTTTTATTTAAAAAATTAAGAAAAGATGACCTTTTGAAGCACTTTATTTCCTGTATGAGACAAATGATTTCTCTTATTGGGGGGTTGGACTAGATGATCTCTAGAGGTCCCTTCCAACCCCTACTATTCTATGATTCTATGATTGGCATCAAGAAATCTATACTGCTAGAAACTCATCTAGTTCTAGTGCTAACTGCTATTGCATGTTAGGGTTCACCAATAGGGCAGATGATAAAGAAGAATTAATTTGTTTCAGGAGCTGTAAGCATGTCCAGAGTGAATGGTACAGCATGTTACCGTAATAATTTGTGTTCATTTCAGAAAATTTATCCTACTGCTTCCGGACTCAGAAGTTCAGGAGGACTGGCTCGTCACAATTATTAACCACCAAAAATTTAAGTTAATAATCCATGAAATACCTCTGGCTAATGCAGGAATGGCTGATGATTTCTAGGACAATTCTTCCTGCAGTGTGGATGTATCATGTTTGGTTAGAGATATCTAGAGTAATCGCATTGCCTTGTTTTGTGTAAGCTTTGTGTAAAGTAGGTGTAAGAGTCTTACTTCCAATCAAGTCATAAAATTGCAGTCACCAGGCTTTGCAAGACAGAGAAAGCAAGTGTGAAATTGCCTATTTTTTTTCTGATACGCATCATACTGATGTATACTTTGTGAATTACAAGTCCTAAGAGAATTTCCTTTGTTTATAGATTTTTTTCAGTTTGTTCTGACATAAGAGAGGAGTTAAGCTGTCACGTCACAAGAGCAGAAAAATACCCCACATGATTTATAAAAACATCCAAATAGAGCAGCATGCCTATAAATCACAGCTCTTAGAAAATGTTATTCTATACTTCAAAGACTGTTGAAACACCAAAGGAATTCTATCAAATAATTTAAGTTTTTGTTTTTGTGGCAGATTGTTGGGGGACATCTGTTGCAACATCTTCCAATAATAATACTTTATGTTTCTCCAGTAGTTCCTCCTAGGATTTAAACCTGCCTTACAGATAGATTCTTAAGAAGTTAATGTAGTGAGTGATTAGTGTATAGTGCTGATGTTTCAGTAGCAGCACCCTTGGAAGCCATTTGCTTATCAGTTACATGTCTTTTTCTGGGAGAAATTTTCATAGTTTTACCTGATTCTTCAAAAGATCCTTTGTCCTGCTATTACAGATTCCTTCTTTGCTCCAGGAAATATGGGCATAAAGTAGTTTGAGAAGACACAGTCCATCCAATATCTAGCATGAACTTCAAAAGCACAACAGAACCCTCTTTTACAAGATGGGGAATAGAGCTGGGCACTGAATTTTGTTATCAGTAGTTGACATTTGTTTCTGATTCCATTTAATAGGAGCAAGAAATGATTGAAAACTTAGTTGCAAAGCATATTAGTGAAGCTTCATAGTAAGTAAGTTTATGTGTTACTATGTCATAATGTAAATTTATGTCTGTTGTGGTGTAGACCCTGCTCCCCCCCTACTAACAAGCCACATTGCAATGCCAGATCATTCAGCACCATGTGAGAACAAAGAGCTGGGATAATTGGGCACTCTACGACCCTGCCTGTTGGTACAATGAGCCAAGATAAGAAGTAATACGGTACCTCTTTGTCCCGGGATGAGCACAGCGAGTTGGGACAATTAGGCACTCCCTGATTGCACCTGGAACTCCTGCTGCAATCACAGTGAGTTGAAGTGATTAGGCGCTCCCTGACCATCTCCGGAACTCCTGTTACCCAGGAAATGTACCTAAATCTTCTCCTGCATGGGTCGCAGCCCACATATCTGAGAGGTGCCAAGACTAATTATCTGATAAGAATTGTGGCCACGAAATGGTAACACTGACCAAAGTCAATCATCTTGCGATTCTATAAATAATGGTTCTAAAGCGAGACCCTTTGAGCTCTCCGGGACCACAGCAGGCTGTGACCGTGTATCTCCCTCTGAGCTGGGACGCCTCTCAGAGCAGTTTTCGCGAGGTTCCGCGAGGTATTTGGATCCTTCCCTGACAGACGCCAGCGAAGGAAAAAGTGAGTAAGTCACTGAATTTAGATTTTCGCGAAGTATTTTCACAGGATGAAATAGTGTGTAGCTCACTATTTCCTGACCCTGTGTGATTTTCGAAGGATATTGGGTACCAAATTTAACATCTTAAACAAAGTTTAACCTCTATGTGTGTATGTGTGTGTGTGTGTGTGTGTGTATGTGTGTGTATACATGTGTTTTAAGTTAGGAAACTTCAAATCGTTAACTAAGTCGTCATAACTGCTGATTATTGATTATTGAATAAGTATTGCTAATCACATAATTTAGTTTATTATTTACTTTAGTAGTGTTAAGATACCATTTATTGCTACTGTTAATTGTTATAAGACCCATACTTACATGTTAAATCACTTTCACTGAAATCCCAACACTACACTCCTTTAGTTATAAACCGTTGACCAAGTCTGGGACTAGGAGTGGATTCAGCCGCACCTAGACTCCTCTGAGAAGGAGTTTAGAAAGCAAGGGGGTCCATTCTGAACCTCGTGACTCAACGGGAGGGCACTCCTTATACCCTTTTCCCTAAACCCTGTATACATCACTCCAGCTCGACCCTGACTCAGTTTCCCCTATCCAACCACTGTAAAAAATCACTTCTCTCTGTGCCCGCCCCGCCATTCACTGTGACAGTTGCACCTAAGCACCACTCTGACCCAATTCCCTTTCACAATCCCTTCACACAGTAAGTAATAGAGTGAATCTTGCCATCGAATTCTGTAAAGTCGCGCTTTTTACAAACTCGTATTAAAAATCACCTTTCCCTCATACTTGTGGTGGTGATTCTTTGAGCGACTGTTAAACCTTAACCACTCTCCCCCGCGACAATGTCTCATTCCACTAAGTGTTTGCTCTTGCAAACAAAAGCATTAATGTTGTGTTTCACTGGTTTATTCCTGAGTGTAAATAATGTATGTCTGTGTCTCCTATGATTTCATTAAATGCCTATAGCTTGTTTCTCTCCTTGTAATTTCTCAATAATTCCATGATTTTTAAAAAGTATTCAGTTCCCTTTTGTTCAACATTGGATGATTTAAGAGGCCCAGCTTTCATTTCTAAAAAAAGAGGTTTTTGTTTTTTCATTTTTAAGGCAGTAAAGCACATGAGATTTAAGGCTTTAATTTTTACTATTTTCATTGTTGTTTGTGTCTCAGTAGCTATGCACTTACTGAATACTTTTGAGATGTCATTTTCCCAGGTCAGTGTAATGTGTGTTTTCTCATAGAGGAAAAGAACACTTCTGATACTTGTTTTCCATGTACTTCTTATTACACCAGTCTAAAATTCCAAAGTAAAATAATTGTCACTCAACCCAACAGAATGGGCAACTCTGTTCAACTAATAGCAATGAAAGAGAATAAAAAGATATCAGACTATCAGATAACTTCAGTCTATCATAGTAGGACTGTCTGGTCCATCTGGGATTTCATCCTACTTATGCCGTCTCTGTTGATTCCCACCATGTGAGCTTTACCTTGCCAATTGCCCTTAAATATAGTATTTGCCTGCTACTAATTCCAAGAGTACACTTCCATGAAGTGGGCTGCTGCTATAGCTCTCTCAGCTAAATGGGCTTTATTTTATTATGAAGGAGAAAAAAAATCTTTCTAAACTTAGGCTTGGATTTACTTCTTGTTTACAAAGCACTTTTAATGTATATGCTCCTATGCATAGTATTCTGTTGCCCTGTTGAGTTTGTGACACTCCTTTTCTGGGGTTAAATTTAGCAGTTAGAGATGTAATTTAGACAAGCTCCAAGATGGTCCATAAGATAGGTAGATAGACCTACTGCATTGAGATGACTGGCTGAGGAATATTGTCTTTTTTTTTTTCTTTTCTCCATGTATGTATGTGAAATCTTTCTTATATTAGTTCATAGTATATGACTAAGATGAAAAATATTAAATGAAAAGTAGCGTTACAGATCTGGCATGATATAAGATTTCATAGACTTGATGATCACAGTATCACAAGTCTTTCATCCTTGATCCATCCCTAAATTAATTAGTGAAGGACTAGAATGTTCTTCAAGTTGCCAAGACTTATTTTTTTTTGTAGCCCAGTATTCAGATATGCCAAAAGAAAGCCGCTGGTTGGATATCACTGTTTATGTTTAGATTGCCTTTTTAACCTGAATATCTGTAAACGTACTTAGCGCAAGTTTTAATATCAAAATCTTTAGGGAATATTTGTAAATGGACATTGCTGGGAGACAAAGTTGAGTGGAAATGGTAGAAGTCATGCTCTGTGGAAGTTCTGGATAAAACTAAAACTGAAGCAAACTGGAAGATGCCTAAGTATATTTTTTGAGGTTTTTCTTTGTTTATTTTGAAATTTCTTCAGAGTTTGTAGCATTAAAGCCTCCCTTCATGAGAAATCTTTTTAGTTAGGGTTAAGAGTGACATGAACCTAAGGCAAAAGAACCATTCTTAAAACAAAAATGATAGTGTTACAGTTGTCTTTTAAGATCCGGTTTCATTGAACCAGTGTAACTTGCCTGTAAGAATTAGGTCTTCATTAAGTCAGTTTACTCCTCGGTATTTTTAGTTTACAGTGTTCTTTAATAATTATAATTTCTTATAGCTACTTAAGTACATTTGAATCTTAAGAACATTTCCAGATATAGCTGCATTTTCATCTGCAAAATGAAAGCCAAAGCTCTTGTTGACAAGTAGAACTCCTTCCTACTCCCTTCATATTAATTTTTCATGTCTCTGCATCCAAATGTCCGATAGCAGGCCCTGGTTTGGAGAGCCAGATGGAATGCTGAGGCCATCCGTCAGTTATAAATGGACATTTAGTGCATAATAGTGCGTATTTTATCTTGAGTTTGTGGAATTTCTTATGCTTCCAATTGGAAACACTTCAGTCCTCTAGTGAATTTAGCTAACACAGTTTGTAAATACAGAAGGATGATAATCGCCTATATACAATGGGGGAGATGCTGCTGAGTGTTAAGTCATATTGAAAATAAACCTGTGCAAGGGGAGCTTCTATCTATCTGTAACGTTCCCCCCTCTCACAGCGAAGGAACTGATAAAATACATAGCAATGCCATGCTTGGGGATTCTCAACTGTTTCTTGATATAGACAATTTTATTATCAGCTTTGAAACAGAAATAGACTTTAAGAATCCCCCTGAAAGGAACAGCTTTTTTTATGCCTCTGACCTGTTGTACATCATTTTATTACAGCGGTCATTGTTCTGCCTGTAATAACTTCGGGCTCTGAATGATTCTATCCTCCTGTAAGAACAGTATCTGCACTCCTTGGATGAAGAGCATAGCCTGTGTCAATTCGTCTTTCAGCACTCATCTTATTTTAGTGTAGATGCCTTGAACTTGTCATCATTAGTGAAATAAATCCACATTCTTTGGCTCTCAACTAAAGTTTTGTTGAGGAATTTCTTCTCCTGTGCCTTTGACAAGCTTCCTAGCTAGCTGCATACTTCTAGTATCATCACTGTTTTCTTTATTCTTGAATTATACTTCTCGAATCCTTTGTATATATTTAGTTACTTTGCATCTTCTCCCACTCTTTTTGAACTCGATCCAGTGTCTAGCAATGTCAGTAGGAATGTTTCTGTTGTCTGTAGTGTGTGTTGCACTGGGACCTTTCTAATGTTTGTATGGTATAACCAGTCTGCCGTGGCATGGCATTTTGCTTTGGTATAGTATTCTCAGAGAGTTTGACTAGTTTCTTCTAAGTCCTGCTTTCCAGATTAAGGGAGAAGGATGGATAAACCTATAGGTAGTGTTCAAAAGGTATTCAATCATGTTTTACTGCTTTTTGTGTGGGTAAGTAATTTGGATGACTGCAAGCTATATCCAGGAAAGGAGCTAAGAGCCTAAGGGTTAGAATCCTTGTTTGCATCTGTGTGTGTAATTAAACCAGACCATTAGGATATGTGTCATGGCACAATTTACATTCATATAACTAAATGTTCTTTCTCCTATACCCTATGCTATCCCCAAACTGCTATCAGATGTCGTCTGAGAGAGTGTTCTTTGGTATGAAAAAAAAAACGGTGTCAGGAGGCTTGCTACTAATTAAACAATATGAACAGTCCATATACTAGGTCTTAGACAAAGAAGGCAAGTTGTGGTAAATGAAACCCAGAACCAACATACAACCTCATGTAAGGCACTGGAGAGTTCAGAACTTCTACAGGGTGGTCAAGAAATCTTGAGTTTTAAGGAACCATTGATTTGTAGAACTTGTATATACATTTATAAGGGCTGTAGACAGGCATTTTTGTCCATTTAGGAGTCAGAATGTGAAGTTCTCCCCTGAGATGATGTATCTGTTCTTTGACAGAACAGAGTAGTGCTTACTTTATTGCAGAACAGACAGTAAAGCTGGTGTTTCCTGACTTTTATATAGTACTAAAGCAGTTAGAGCTCTTGCCAGAAAGTGAGAGTCTTATAATCAATATACTTTTCCAGTCTGTTAGGATTCAAATCCACAGGTATGTGCCCAGGTTCTCAGACAATGACAATGTGAGTGAGTGAATAACATCACTCACTGAATCACAGAATCATACAACAATTTATGTCGGAAGGGACCTCCAGAGGTCATAGAATCATAGAATGGTAGGGGTTGGAAGGGACCTCTAGAGATCATCTAGTCCAACCCCCCTGCTAAAGCAGGTGTGCCTAGAGCAGGTTGCACAGGAATGCATCCAGGTGGGTTTTGAATATCTCCAGAGAAGGAGA
>VZSC01015855.1:113285-123678 GCA_013398225.1 Steatornis caripensis
GTATTCAATAACTCTGCCTTCTCCGTGTCCAGCGTCACCAGGTCACCCGCCTCGTTCAGCAGCGGGCCCACATTTTCCCTAGTCTTCCTTTTGCTCCCAATGTACCTATAGAAGCCTTTCCTGTTGTCCTTCACCTCCCTTGCCAGGTTTAATTCCAGTTGGGCCTTAGCCTTCCGTATTGCATCCCTGCATGTTCTGGTCATTCGGTCTTATCCATTGCTTAGAGAAGGTCTGCTTAAAGCAGGTTGCTCAGGGCTATATGTGGAACATCTCCAAGGATGAAGATTCTACAACTTCTCTGAGTGACTTATTCCAGTCTTCGAATGAAAAGCAAGTTTTCTAATATCTAATCAGAGTTTTCTATGTTCCTAACTTGTGTCTCTTGTCTCTCTTCCTATGACTGTGCATTTGAAAGAGCCTGGCTCTGTCTTCATTGTATCTATCCTCTAATTAGGTAGTTGTAGATGGTAGTAAGGTCTTCCCTTAATCTTCGCTTCTTAAGGCTGAACAGGCTGTTTTCTCAACCTCTCCTCACACATCAAGTTCTCTGACCTATTGGTTATCTTAGTGGCCCTCACCAGACCTGCTGCAGCGTGTCAGTATCCTTGTACTGGGGAACTCCAAACTAGACACAGTACTCCAGATGTGGTCTCACAACTGTTGGACAGATGATAAGGACATGTACTTTAGTCTGCATTTAGGTGTGTAAGTCCCATATCTTAAGTTCCAATATTTAGAAACTTCACGAATCCGTGGGATTTGTTCTCTTATGAAGCTTGAACTTCCACAAATTTATCTCTGTGAATTGCCATTGCCATAGTGTTTGTTTTATTTCCTGGGAATCAGAAGGGTAACAGAGTTAGATAAATATAGTCTGTTTTTTAATACCTCTGAGGCATATTTAGAAGCTGGTTTCCTCTGTCCTCATCTTGGAAGATGGAGAAGTGCCTGTCTTCCTGTTTGTAAGATGACTGAAAATACAGAGCATGAGTGGAAATAATTACTTAACATTTCAAGGATTCTGGTGAGGTACGAATAGATGCACTTTTAAGTACTCACAAAATAGTTTCTTAACTGGCTTACATCCTAAAAAATATGACCACATCTACTTCAAATTGTTTTTAAAAATTACGTAGAGTGGTTGTGAATGGTCAGGCCCTGCATCATACTTGAGTCTTGCTACTGATTTCTACTCTGTCAGTTTTGGGGAAATTGTCTAAATTAAGTGTTTTCTTATCTACTGGACAAACTTAAAGCATATTTACAGTGTGGTTCCAGAGGTCTGAATCAGCCAGCCTATAAATAATACTAAAGAAACCACTTATTTACACCTTTTCCTTCCGTTTTTTCAATAGTCTGAATAAAAATCAGAGATATTGCCACTTTCAACAAACAAGAACTTCTCTGTATTCCAAGATCTGTCTGTATTTTATCTTTTTGTAAGTGACAGAGACACTTTGGACATGATATATCAACGTTGGGATTCTATCGTGTTAGACTAGTGTGTTAATGGAAAAAAACATTCACTTTTGCATTGTGACTTGCTTAAATAATAATTGTGTATGGCTATACTGATTTACTCCACTGAGTTTGCAGTGATACAGAACGGAGCTGTGTGTTGGGGAGTCCTGGATCCCAGTGCCACAAACATACTTTTACATTTGCTTTTCAAATAAATCAAACAATTAAAAAAAGAACTTCTGCGTGCCCTTCCTGTTCAGTCTGTCAGCAAATAAGGATGGGTGAACTCCTCTTTTCAGAAAAGCAGCCCTTTGAAGATGTTTAGAAAAGAAATGGGGAGGCTAAGATCAAAGGACCCCAGAACCTGTTCTATGAAGTCAGTGAGTATTGTTCTTGCTCAACTGGGTCAGTTCAGAGCGTTTTTTTAGAGGCAGAAAATGTCCCCAAAGGCAATGAGAACTCTCTATACACTACATTCTCTTGAATTTATTACATGAATTCAATGTTATATTGAAGTTAATTGGTAGTGAACCTAAATATACACAATCCTAAACAAAAACTATGCTAAGCGCAAGTTAAGGTCACAAGATGTAGCTATAATTTGGAGTAATAAAAATATCCAAAGGGCATGCAGAACAAATACAAGAAACACAGAGCTGCGTAAGAAACATAAATGAGTTGTTTGATGAAAAAAATGCATGAGAGACATTCAAGCCTCCTCCTTTCCCCTCCTGCCATACTCCATAGTAATGCCATGTGTTTGATTTTTTTCGTAACAGCACAAATATGATTAAACTCTTTTAAAAAAGTGTGTTTTCTTTAGTGGTTCAATCCAGCAGATCTGAATCACCCAAATCACCCAAAAGGTTTTCTTACTAGTCCTCCATTGCCGATGAACACTAGACTCTCTCTTGTTACCTTCTCTCTAAATCTTTGACAGTTTTATATTTTCAGGAAGGAAAGAGACAAACAACATAATCAGCAAATCGACATGTCCACATAAAGCACTTGAAGCAAACAGCACTGTGTTTTCCCATGAGCATTGCTGAACAAGAAGCCTTCTTTTTTTTGTGTCCTTCTTCACCTGCCCAGAAGGAAGACACTGTAGGATTTTCTGAAGGTCTTCAGTCACTATACTGGGCCAACAACTGGTCCTACCCCATGCCTGACAACCATTGCCAACCAATGAACCTACCCACCCTCCTGCTCCAGTCAAATCAAGAACATCCAGCCTCTCTCTTTTGTTCTGGACCAAAATTTGATTTACCCTTGTTTGCAAAGTTAAAGATAGGTTGACTGATCGGGCAAGAAAATCTCTGTGTAACTCTTTTGGGCTGTTATTACCCACCTGCTTCCTCGAAGTCATATTAGTGTCTGGGTAATTAATGTAATGCTATAGCTGGCTTTTGTGCCCACTGTTTTGAGACAGGCTGGTGAAGAAAACCCTGTATAAGGGATAAATATGATCATCCGATCATAAGGAAAGATCATCGTATGAAAGAGATGATTTTATTTGTTGAAGATGAAAACCTCTTCCCAGTGCAGTGAATATTTCCTTTGATTTCTGGGAATGCTTGTCATTCCAGGACCATCCTTCAAGAGCTTTACCGCTGAACTTTACTGAGGCTCAAGAAGCACTTGCATTCAGTTTATTTCAATTATTTGAGTAGCACAGCCCCTGAATTTTCCACATCGATATATATGATACCAAATAATAGTACATTTATAAAGTAGATGTAAAAGAAGAGAAGTCAGTGTTTCTTGCCACATTCCCAGGTCAAGTTCTTCAGCACAGGAATGTCAGCTGAGTGTTCAAACTTCTAAGAATTAGATTTATGACATTGACTTGAATGGAAAAATCATGTTACCACTGCAGGATTTGTTCCTATAGCTGGTGGCTGTCCAGGAAAATTAAGAGTTTTGCAATATCTTAGAAATTAAGTTACATTCCTGAACTTTCTGCATTGACTCCATTATTAACTTATCTTCAGAGAGTTTCTAGTTTCCCGATGTTTCCTTTTAAAATAAATGATTTTTTAATAAAGGTATGAATCCTCTGTGTAAGCCTTTATTTTCCTGTTCCGTTTCCAGAACTACCCCCATCCCCCAGCTTGCTTTTTGGAGCTCCGCAAAACATGTCTTGTCTTTCTAACCTTAAACAGTAGAGGGCAACCTGAGAATGGCTATCCTAACTGTTCCTACAGCCTGAGATGCTGTAAATATTATTACGGCAATTGATACATTAAATACACGTTAAATAATTACAGTATTCAATGTAGGTGTGCTATACTTGTTATATTTCTCAGTACAAACTTAACTTTTCGTTCTAGGTCAATTGACTATGAGACATCAATAAAAGAGTCACAACATGCTCAGCATTCCCAAGCTCAGCATAGTCTGTCATTTGCAAAATAAATTTTGTAAGTACATGGAAGAAGTGTGTACATATGAATGGAGAAATGGAAAGAAATTCCATGGAACCATGGAAAGAATAAACTCTTATGAAAATATCCTAGAATTAAACAAGGATAAACTAGTATAATTTATGGAACTGCTATAGATTGTTATAGCTATAGATTGCTATAGATTCTTTGCTCCAAGTTAAATTCAAATTATTTTCCAGACTTCTCAATGCTACTTAATACCAGTACAAGATCAGAATGTCCGAAATACAATTCTTAATCTTTCCTCTTTCTTTGATTTTTTTTTTTTGTTATCTTTCCATGATATCACCTCTTGACTAGGGCATATAATTCTCTGTTTACCTTTACAGACTTGAGTACAAACTCTGTATTACTTTTTATTGAAAAGATCTTGAAACAACATACCCAATTTAAGGGAGTTGTACAGTCTTTGTCTAAACTTAGCTGAAAATGTTATCATGCTGTATTAAATTTGGTGGAACAAATGAGAATCTACGTAAGAGGCAGTGAGACACCAGAAGACATTAAATGAGAATCTGAGAGAAAAGAAATGTCCTGGTTTGGGCTAGGACAGAACCAGTCTTCTTTTAGTATCTTTACTTTTTAGTTAAGTCTCTTCTGAGAAGCTGCACTCTCTGAAATTAACTGCATGTTTTCCAGACAGTAGCTGCTTCTAGCAGTGATAAGGTTTGGTGTTTATAGTTAGTGCTGGAATATCAGTAGGAATATAATATTATATTAATTATATATACTAATAAATATATAATAATATAATATTATATCAATACTATATATAAAAAATATAATATTAAATGTCACGAGAGCTTGGCAGTAGTTATTGCCTTATTGCTCATGGCCTGATCAAAATGCTATAGAAAATTTATTTGTTAAGAGTCATCCTTTAGATCTTTCAAAATCATCTTCCTGTCACTATGTAACAGAGCTCATGTATATTTAGCTGTGTTTCACTGCATTTCTTTAAACAAAAGTTTGGCTTTTCAAACAATATATGCAAAGAACATTTCCTGTTACTATTTCTCTGGGGAGTCTGAATGCCTTCCTCCCAAGTTTCTCTGAGGATTCACGGGGCTCATCCCTTAATCCTACTTATATTTTCCCCTCCTGGGGATCTTCGTTACAAACACAACTCCAGCTATCATCTGTATGCCAGTGACTCATAGGTTTAGTTCTCTGCTCCAAGTTAAATTCAAATTATTTTCCAGACTTCTCAATGCTACTTAATACCAGTACAAGATCAGAATGCCCGAAATACAATTCTTAATCTTTCCTCTTTCTTTGATTTTTTTTTTTGTTATCTTTCCATGATATCACCACTGCCCTTCTTGGGCCTGGTGCCTGTAAGATGGGGATTGTCTTAAACTCAACCTGATTTCCGGAGCTTCAGGTCCCATCTCTGTGAAGAATCTTTCCTTTTCATCCATGTGGAAAAAAATTTCAAATTTTAACTATCAGTCTTTCTAAACATTCAATTTACATCCATTTAAGATGGTGCTGTTATGCAGAACTTGATCCCTAATACATTTTACGCCTTTATATTGCGCAGCCTCTGCTCTCCTGGTAACAAAACACAAACCGCCTGTCTTCTATTGCCGGGTGCTTTATTGCAATCCTTCTTATCTCTTCTGTGATTCTGAGCTTCTAATCTCATGTCTTTTCTGCCAGTGTCTCTCCTCATCAACTCATCATTATATTGGTTCGGCCAAGTATTTTTATGCCATTTGCTATAAATGTTAGAAGCAACCTACCCATTTAGGATAATTTGTTGTGGTTAATGTTAATGAAAATTTGTGGGGAAGTAAGTATTAAGCCTTGAACTTCACGTTTTAATCCTGTCTTTTCCAATTTTTTGGCAAAGCATGAACAATTTAAATTAGTTTAGATTAGAATTGGCTTCATCATAAAAATCAAGACATTATACCCAGGTAATTGTTCTGAGTGAGGTGTTGGTAGAACACGGGCAAGAGTTGGATGAAGCCCTTCCATTCCTCTGTCTTGCTTCAGAGCCTTTAGGATTTCAAAGGATCTGTATCTCCCAAGCATTGCCATTCAGCCTGGTTTACAGTCCCAGACCCGTGTTTTTCCATGGATAAACTGAAATTCTGGGATTTGCTCTACATCAGAATTACACCACATTTTTATTCTTTGCTGATTTGCATTGCCCCTCTCTGTGTATTTCCGAGAATACTATAACTGTTTATGTGTAACTCTCTCCATTTCTCTAGAAAAGCTGTTAACACACTAAGTTTCAACCAGTTCTAAATTAGTACACAGTTATGTAGGCTACAAGACAGTAAAAGCAAGGAAAAAACCCAATGAACTCACTAGATATGTCTGCTGAACTGGCTAGCCTCTTTAGCTCTGTATCGTCACCCATTTTTTTCTTCCTTTACTTCTTTTCTGTATGTGCATGTATCTTTGTTGTTGCCTTGTAAGATCTAGACTGCTAGGGCTTCATGATAAGGACAGTGTGAGATTATGTGAGTATATTTGGGTAACTGAAAGCAAATAATGGTGATATATATCCATTATTTCACAGGACAAAGAGTGAGTCTCTTTGTCATATGAAATATGAATAGATTCCAGAGGTCTAGTTCTTAGTTTGTTTTCTTTTTTATCCAGTGGTATGAGATACTGGACAGACATCACTTTTCATAAAAGTCTACTAAATGTTTGCATTTCTTAGATGTCCTTCTTAATATAATATTGGCAAAACCTATCAACATTCTGTGAAAATATTGGCAAGGCTTCCATTGGCACAAGTGTTAAAACAATATTACTTAGACAGAAAGCAAAACTGAGTGAGGGATTAACATGAGAGATTAAAATAACTTTTTGCTTTCATTTGTTGAAGGTGCAATCACTATGACCACCAAGAATTTTTCCACTCACTTTAAAATTGTGTTAAAAATGAGCTATTCCAGGGCTTTTTGGCATAAAGATACAAAACATCATGGAGTTTGAGTTGCTGTAAACCAGCAAAGATGATCCAACTACAGGTAATCTATTGTTGTGCCACTGTGTTTATTTTAGCTGAGGTTCTGGCCCTCTTGTCTGCATTGTGTATTAATGTATTACTGTTTTCTGATGGGAAATTACTAGCTGGTATGTCCAGTTGACTTTGGTACAATTTGCCCAAATTCAGCCTGCTTTACTTGCTGTCAGCTGCAGATACAAGGCTTGGTTTTAAACATGTAAACATTTTTGCGCTCTATGTCTGAGCCATAAGTCTTGGCGGTGACTGCCTTGAAGTGCCTTCCATTGCGGTGGGAAGAAGTACCACGCTATGTTATCAATGTTTGCAAGATCAGTATCTGCTTCTTACCACTACCCTAAAACACAATGTCAACAGGAATCTGACAGGAAAGGATCCCTTTCTCCAGGAAACACAGTCACTCTGTCTTACCACGACCGGGGCTATACTAGTTGTAGTCCTGGGAACCATGACTGAAGGCAGTGGTGCCTAGCCAGTCTGTGATCCAACCTGGAGCCTAGGGCTGCTCAAACTGCACAGCTCTGCTCGCACTGAAGTTATGCCTTTGCCTTCTAAAACTCCTGTCTTAAGGCTTAATATTTGTAACCCCATGGTTATTAAATAGATAGTTTGAAATTAAGTCTCATTATTCTTAAAGACATGTTTTGGAAAAAGCAGCCAAAGTATTTTCAGTATGTGTTTTTAGTTTTACAGGCATTTAAGAGTGGAAATTTTCAAAAAGCAATGAACATAGCCTTATCTCAGACAGACAAAGGGTATTGTCAAACAGTGACTTGGATGGATGATGAATTGTACTCTTATTCAGAATGATCATGTTTTGGCCAATTGAAGAAAAATTATTTATTTTTATAGGACAGGAAAAACAGGAAGATTTTAAATGAAATTCTATGTGGAGTCTTAATTCACTGGCACTTTCGTATAAATATTTAGTTTTATAGGAATATTACAATATAAAAATGTAATAAAATACAATAATAGAAACAAGCTAATGCCAAAAGCGAGGTCGAATGATTTCTTTCTGAAATTCTAGTAGTTTAGAATATATTAAAGATACTGTTTCCTTCTATATTCATACATTCATATAGTAAAATGCTCAAATAATTTTTTCTTAATATAAAAATATGTTCAATGCCCAGATACAATGTGGGTGGGCATAATGTGGTCACTGACTTACTGCTTTCTACTTGCAAATGTACCTCACTCACAGCTTAGGAGGCTCGACTCCTATGGTCTCAAAGGGCAATTCAATTTTTATGCTTATTTGGTCCTATGGCTTTTATTAGCTATAACTGTTTATCACAGTGTATTGTGCGTTTGTTTGTTCTATAGAAGCTGAGTGAGGGCATTGATTTACAGCCTTGCTTAAAGCCTGGTTGCAGATAGAAGGGTGAGTTGTCAGTGTAGAGCAATCAATAGCAACCAGCCAGTTGAACACAAGGCAACAAGAGTGGAAGTGAACTATAAAACAACCCCTTGTACCAACAGCTTACAATGTCAGAAAAATAGTTGACATGTTGTAGCACAGATTTATGGTGATCAAACCAAAGATTGTAAATGCGTTTGTGCTTACTATGTCTTCTGTTTTGTAGCTTTTCTGGAATTAAAGATTTCAGTTTGTTTATGGGATCTGAACTATGGGTTGCTAAAGTGTTATAGGCAGAATAGAATAAAATAGAATAGAATAGAATAGAATAGAATAGAATAGAATAGAATAGAATACGACTATCCAAATGGCTCTTCAATACTGACAGGCTTGAGGCATCGACCACCTCTCTCAGAAGCCTGTTCCAGTGTCTGACCAGCCTCTTGGTAAAGAAATGCTTCCTCATGTCCAGTCTAAACCTCCTCTGGCACAGCTTTGAACCATTCCCACATGTCCTATCACTGGATATCAGGGAGAAGAGATGAGCACCCCCCTCTCCACGTCCCCTCCTCAGGAAACTAGAGAGCAACAAGGTCACCTCTCAGCCTTCTTTTCTCCAAACTAGAAAAGCCCAAAGTCCTCAGCCGCTCCTCACTGGACATACCTTGCAGCCCTGTCACCAGCTTTGTTGCTCTCCTCTGGATGAATTCAAGACCTTCTGAAATTGTGAGTCCCAGAACTGCACACAGTATTCAAGGTGAGGCCTCACCAACACTGAATACAGTGGGATAATCACTGCTTTTGACTATCTGGTTATGCTGTGTTTGATGCCCCCAGGATGTGGTTTGCACTCTTGGCTTCCAGTGCACACTGCTGACTTCTATTAAGCCTGCTGCTGACTGGCACCCCCAGCTCCCTTTCTGTGGAGCTGCTCTCCAGCCACTCCTCTCCCAATTTATACTTGTGCTTGGTGTTACTTGATCCTAGGTGCAGAAGCTAGCATTTGGACTTGTTAGATTTCATCCCATTAATAATTATCCAGTGTTCCAATCTATCTAGATCCCTCTGCAAGGCATCTTATCCCTCAAGAGAGTCAATAGCACCTTCCAGTTTGGTATCATCAGTGAACTTGTTAATGGTGCATTTAACTCTTGCATCCAGGTCATTGATAAATGTACTGAACAGAACTGGCCCTAGAATTGAACCCTGAGGAACACTGCTGGTGACTGGTTGCCAGTCAGATGTAGCCCCATTCACTACAATCCTTGAAGTCCTGCCGTTCAGCCAGTTCTTCATCCAGTGCACCATGAACAATCTCATTTCACAGTTGGACAACTTGTCCAGAAGGATTCTGTGAGGGACAGTATCAAAAGCCTTACTAAAATCCAGAAAAACTACATCTACTGCCTTCCTTTCATCCCATGTTGACTGTGTCTGATGATTGCATTATTCTTTAAATGCCTTTCAATAGTACCCAGTATAATCTTCTCCATAATTTTTCCAGGAACTAAGGTTAGCCTAAACTTAGGTACACTAGTTTTAATTTTATCTGATATTTGACAGAACTTTCTTGTACAGTTAACAAGTGAAAAGTCCTTGCAGATGGGAGAGACAATCATATATCACTAGACCCAAGCCTCGGGTTCTTGGAGCACTCCACATGATGGACTCTTGCTGGACCCAGGTTGTGTGCACTGTACAACTTTTCTACCCCGTACACTCTTGTTTCCACAGCAGGAAGCTCAGGTTGCTCATTGTACTGCTTTACTACCTGCTGGAGGATCAGTGGTGAGGTGGGTCACAGTACCCATAAAAAATTTCAAGCAGTCCTTCACCAAGAAGTCATATTCATGGTATGGCAGTAGTACCTCAACAGAAAATAGTCTAATGTGAAGTATCTATTCACAGAATCACAGAATGGTAGGTGTTGCAAGGGACCTCTGGAGATCATCTAGTCCAACCCCCCTGATAAATCAGGTTTGCCTAGAGCAAGTTGCATGGGAACACATCCAGGCAAGTTTTGAAGATCTCCAGAGAAGAAGACTCCACAACCTCCCTTGACAGTCTGTTCCAGTGCTCTGTTATCCTCACAGTAAAGAAGTTCCTCCTCATGTTCAGGTGGAACTTCCTGTG